>LYUA01001228.1:132779-143027 GCA_002093875.1 Calopteryx splendens | reverse complement strand
TCTTCAACAGAAGAATAAGAAGGAGAAACGAAGGAGACATTTGTTCAAGTTTTAGAAGAAGTATTTGATTACTCACCAAAAATGATATTAAAAAACACTATGGGGGATATGAACACCTAACTGAGAAAGGAAGATGAGTGCAGCACAGATAGGAAAAACAGGTCGGCACTCACTACATGATAAAACTAATGAAAATGCAGTGTTCTTCAATAAATTTCTCAAAAGGGTATAATTATAAGCTCCATGTTTGTCCCTCATTAAAATATCTATTGCGTAACTTGGATGTAACCAGACGGGAATAAGGCTAACCAAATAAACTACTCTAAACCTGATTGAAAAATGAGCGGCTAGTAGCATACTAGATATCAACACAAGATGAGGCGCTTACTTTGAGTCAAGGTATTGCTTATTGGAGATCAGATTCAGATGCAGAATATCCAGGAAGAACTAAAGTCAAGAGGAGGAGAAATCAGAAAAGCTAGATGCAAATAAACTAATGTCACCGAAAATAAGAATTTTTAAAAAGAGATAAAGCAAAAAAATAACCCACGAAAGCAAGCTGGATGAATCAGTGGAAATCCATTGGAATATAATTAAAAAAGACAAATAAGGAAGTTTCTGAAACAAAAATAGGCTGTTAGAAGGCAAAAACAGAGTAATCAGTTTTGATGAAGTGTCTTAGAGTAACAGAAGATAGAACCATGAAACACAGATATTACCTTATAGAGGGAAGAACCAGAGAAAGAACGAAATGCAAAGAAGCTAGAATAAGAGCAGATAAATTGTGCAGAACAAATAAGATAAAATATAAAAAGATCTCATCAGCGAAATGAAAGAAATTTTCAGAGACAATGACCCAAAAAGGGTCATTTAGGTATCCGAAAAACATTAGTGAGGGCTATAAACCTGACTTGTCTGAGGTGAATAGAAATAGGGCTAATAGAAATTGACCTTCATTGCACAAAAATATTTGGAAGAGAATTTCCGAAGATCATTCATAAATACCAAACCATACTGGGGACCCAAGAGGAAGTAGAAAACTGGCGTGATATGAATCAACACGCTGCAATGGAAGAAATAATGAAATACCAAGCACTAAAAAAGATTCAGAGATGTAATAAAGGTACACAAAAAAATAAAAAGGCATTAGAAATAGACAGAGTATCATCTGAAGTGTACAGATTAGGTGAAGAGCACTTAACAGAACTAATTCATGTTCTGATTACAAACATATGGGAGGAAGAAGCATTCAATCCCTATTGACTATGTGTGACCTATGCACAGAAATGGAGATGAATTGAAATGTGAACATTTTCGAGGGATCTGTCTTCTATGGAATGTATATAAAATATTAACATATATTATTAACCAACGACTTCGACCCCTAGTAGAGAATGTCATTCGATAAATAACAAAGGGGATTTGGGAATGGCAGGTCCACAATTGATCCAATATTCCACTGTAAAAAAAATCCTGGGTAAAGCTTGGGAATGCGACATCGATGTCTTTAATGCATTCATATGTTTGAAAGAGACACATGACTCAGTTAATAGAAGAAAACTCTATCAAATGGTCTAAAAATTCCCCACACTTTGATAAGATCATTCAACGTTGCGATGGAGGACACAGTGCAGCTGTACTGATCCAAATTCAATGGATACCTTTAAAATTTCGAAGGGTCTGGAGCAAGAGATGAGCTGACGCCTACCTTCCTTAATAAGGCTCTGGAGTACATAATAAGACATATGGACACCGGAAGGGAAAACCTAATTAAATGGAAAGCAAAAAAATCGGCTGCCTATGCAGACGAAACCAACATTATGAGATGAAGAGCAGAAGAGACACAACAATAATATTTGCTAATAAAGACGCATCATAAGAACATCGATCTCAAGATTAATACATTAGAAACAGGAATAATGATACCCACAGAAAAGAGGCAAGAGATCTTCACAGATCGTTTTAGGAGAACCTATCGTGCCAGTCGATCGAGTCTTTGAGATGGCGTGGAGTTAAACGCAGATGATGCAAATGATCGAGAAGTCTCCAGAAAAATAACTCTAGCCAAGACAGCCTCTGTCGCAATGTTACATGAACTTAAATCGAAAAGTGTCTACCGTAGTAACACTTTGTGTGTACACAAATCGATCATAAGACCCATTGTAACTTGTAGAAGTGTAACTTTGCCAGAGAAGACAAAAAAAATATTGGATCGCTTCGATAGGAAAATACTGAGGAATATTCTAGGACCTGTCAGAAAAATTAATATCTGGAGAATCACATTCAACAACCAACTGTATTGTGTTTTTATAGTAGCTGCAGCGACTGCACTGGAGTGGATATGTAGCTAGAATGGAGGACAAGAGGCGGCCAAAGAAAGCAATCGACAGCAAAATATAAATGACCAGTAGGAAGACTACACAAGAGCTGGGAAGATGAGGGTGACATCCGTGACCTATAAGGATTGCGACCCTGGAGGAGAGCCACAGAAGAAAGACGAAAATGGAGGCAGAAGTTAAGGGAGGCAAAGGCAATTTGGGCTGCATCGCCATAAGAGGGAGTGATTGAGAGAGGAACACCGCTGCATATTGTCAATGTCATAAAAATTATCTCGTTGTATAGAAGGAATATATAGAAAAATACCAATATCGTGGCTATTCTCGTGAAACATTTGGTCTATAGTTCGGTTTGAAAATTTATATCACCAATCGATAATGCATGATTTTAGTTTCTATCACGGCTGATGGCATAGTTTTGATAAATTTTAAAGACATTAATATCGCTATTCACCAAATATTCGTCTGGCACCGTATAATTCTATGGATTTTAATACGTTTTTACACATTGGCCAAAAATATAAAATTGAGAACTTTTGTAGGTCGCATAAGTTAATGTTTCCGTAGGACTTGTACACATCAAAATATAAAAGGAAGCCACGCATATTTGCACCACTTGAACTAATGGTATTTCATAAAAGGGGCATACTCGTAATAATGGTATCACCTCCACAGTGCTCCGTCATCCCTGCCACGACGACTCAGCCCGGCCATTATTGTATCTCAGCATGTCAGCTAAAAAAATATTCAGCTCCTTGAAATTAAAACCCAGTAAACCTATGCCCTGGAACTATATCGCGAGGCAATACATCATTCGATTCCGCAGTAGGATGGCATGATGTGCAAGGTTAATATTCAGGATAATAATTTATTGTGTTGCTGGAACGCTAGAAAAATTATAATGAGCTATACATTTAGAATCACAAATGCCTCTTTTGCAAATACATAATTTGAATAATTTAAGTTTAGAAAGAACATCGGCATTTCTTTATAGGATTATTTTATTCGAAAATAATTATTACTTATTCAATATTTTATATAAGTTCTCAAATAAAGTGTTTAAACAATTTAGTATAAGTTTGGAAGCGGTAACTATTGGCATAATTATTTTGAGGAAATGCTATTATATTTAGCGGCATAACAAGTTTTGATTTAAAAAAGAGCTCTGGCCATAATAATAAGAGCATATCACATTGTTTAAACAAATGAATCGATCAAAATATCAGAAAAATATTAGTTTCATCTCTGTAAGATAAACTTTAAACTTTAGTAAACGTTTCAATGTGATGATAAAAAATAGACCGCGCGAAATATTTTACCTGCCGCTAAATGAGGATAACATATATTGAAAAATATTTAACGAGTGTTTATTGAGCATTACGAATATATTCGTGATAAATATGAAGTTCCTTCGCTCATAGAAGATGCGACTACAAAAAATGAAGCACTACTTGAAAAAATTCACTGAGAGTTAGATGCTCTATAGATGGGATAAGGTGAAAGCTTCGGAAAACATATCGTAAATAAACATGGGAAATAGAAAGTTGCAGTTGAAGGATGGTGGTGCTGAAAATCAAGGAATCTCTTTGCTAATACATTAAACATCTTCCTCCATCTCACTTCTCGTCATCTTTATGAGACATATTTCTTTTTTCTATATTTTAGAATTTATTTTAGTTCGTGGGAACGAAAATAAGGAGATTGTGTCAATTGTAAAAAATATACTGAGGTGAAACGTAAGATTGAGATGGAAAACCTAAGTAAGAAAATAGGTATTTATTTGATGGTCTAAGATTTCCAATAAATATTACTTAAATTGATAATAATTTCATTCGAAGATTTAAAAAATATTGCATGCAATTTCTGTTGATCATGAAACATTGTATTAATACACAAAATATTATTCTATGGGTCTGACTTAATTAAATATGATAGTTTGGGCAACAAAACGAGGACTCTAATGTGACAAGAAAAATATCTTTAAAAGGTACAGGGAAGACTTTTTTCTCAAGATTTTCTGAGTGTAAAACACTGAAGATTTCTTCAATTTATTATTTTTATCATAGAATCCGACTATCTCTAGTTTGAGCAAAGTACCCAAGAAGAATCCAACATGTTTAAGAAACCCGTTGAAAATGTTTTGCCCTCAGTTGCCAGTTCTTAGCCGGAAAACTTCAGCGAAAGCACACATTAGTGAGGATTAATCGGAAGATTCAACGGAAGAATATATTAACTTTATTTAACTTGTGAATTTTGTTATAAACAATGAATTTTATTTGTGAGGAACCTGTCCCATATAATATAATAACAGAAGACCGGGCCAATAATGAACTACGGGAAGCAGGTGATAGAAATGTGAGGGCAAGGAAGGAATCAAAAGATTGGTAGACGTATCCAAATGCCAGATCAGCAAATATAATTGGTCTATTCCCGACTATTTACGTAATATCACTCCAAATTCATAAAGGAAAAAGTGCCATAAAGCATGTCAATTGACTGAGTTGTGGTAGAAAGACACAAATAGATCGCAAAGCACACACTACCAAATGTTATTGCAATAGGTACCCAATACCCAAATACCCAAAAAACCCAAAATATAGTTTCTTGAATTTTATGATTTTTTCTACAAAAAATATTTTCAGATTAATGAAAATTATAAATAATTTAGTCTTCAAAACTGATGGATCAAGATATAGAAATAGAAAATAAATATGCAATAAAAAATAATGTACTTAATAAACCCAAAAAAAATATTAAGGATAAAAATCATGTCCTCAGAAATTCTGCTATTAACTGATATTACTAATGCTATTAAAAGAGCTGGAAGTTTTTACATGTATTTTAGCACAGTAATTTTTTCGGTTATTTCAATATCTTAATCCATGCAGTGTCGTTAAGGTCAATTACTTCTTCGCCTGAAGCGGGAATATCAAAATTGAGAGCATGAATAACAGAGATGGAAATCTTTTAGCGTTAAAGGGCGGCGGGAAAGATTGTAGGAGAAGAGAGAGAGGAATGCAGAAGGCGCTAAAAGGAGGAGGGAAGAGGAAAAGGTGGGAATGGTTGGTTAGAAAGGAAAGGGCGCGCGGGGGGAGAAAGGGGTTTAGGGGGAGGGAAGTCGGTGCCTGTCGGACGAGATGAGGGAGCTTTAAGGAGAGGAAAGGAAGTGCGAGGGATGATGTGGGGAAGCGAGGGAAAAATAAGGCTTTGGACGGGAGAGGTACAGGGGGGAGGGGGGTTGGATGCTGTGGTTTTCGGGTCTTTCAATCAAATTATCTACAAAAACCTTGGCCAGCTCTCGTCATTCGTCCCGTCCCGCTGGGTTTCTATGTATTTCAGGGTTTGGGGAACGGGGAGGAAAACAGGATAGTGTTCAAGGGCTTGGAAGCGGGAGGGTGGGGGAGGGGGGTTGTGTGAAGAGAGAGTTGGATAGGGGTTATGTGGGAGAGAGAATTGGGAGAGGAGTAGGGGTTGTAGGAGAGAGGATCTGGGAGGGGGCTGGGAAGGACGTTCGGAGACTTCGTGGATGCGAATAGAGAATGAAAAATGTCGAGGGAATGAGGAGGAATTCGACTGGGATGGAGTGGTGCGAGTGAGGGGGAGGGTTTCGGCGAGGAAGGGGAGATTGGAAACATGAGGAGGTGCACAGAGGAAAGGGGTGGGTAGGGGGTTGTATTTACATCGGAGTTCGAATTGTCTCAGGAAATGAAAGGAAGATAAAAGAGATGGTTTTAAGGGAAGGATTGGGGATGGTGGTCGAATTGGGGAGGAGAACGTGTTTGTGAAGTGCGCAATGACTTAGGAGCTCTGGGGTGGGGGCGGGATGAGAGCGGTCGTTCCCGTGGTGTCTGGAGAAAAAAAAATAAATATGGTAGCGAGACCTGCTGTGTGGTGGCGGTGAGGTCGTAGATAGATTGCGAGTGGTGCCGTGAAGGCGAGTTTAATTTTCAGTTTTTTCCTTCTCCCGTGACCGTGGAACACGCGAGTCTCCAAAAGAGATCCCTCCGCCAATGATGAACGGGGTCACCACTCCATAGGCTGAAAATTGTAGGGCCGTGCACGTATTATGCAACCAGATTCCTTAGGAAAGCCATTCGACATTCACCCTCATTGATCATCTAATTAATGCTTTCACCCACCATCGTTTTGTAAGGAAACGATTCGTATAAATTAAGTACAAAAATTTAATTTGTGATTGCTTGTTCAGCATGAGTTCATGCTACCATATTAATTAAAGTCCCGGAAATTATAAACAAAAATATTGTGGTGGTGGTCAAGACAATTTCTCATTTTTATTACGTAATAAACGAATTATTTCTTAGATTCCGAGATATATTCATAAATCCATTCATAAATCAATAAAAGATTGTCATTAATATATTTTCTAAAAAACATTATTAAGCCCTTTTATTTTAATACAATAGGCACCTTAAAAACCTTTTGGGGTGCAAATATTGTAGGACGAAATTGTGTCATTTTGGGGGCTGCATGAACCTAAGATTTCGTTGATTTCACATAGGTCTCAGGTGAATTAATTATTCAAATAATAATCAATTAAACTGTGACACTTGAAGCTACAACTCATGGATGAAAAAATATTTGTTGAGTATAAGGTAGCATATTTTCGGCTATCCTCTTATTTTATATACTTTATTAGTGAACTGTATCTGCACTATATAGGTCATATCGATATGTATACACACTATATGCTGAAGTTACCGCAGAAAAGTAAAAAAGTTTGCGTGTCATATTTATGCGTCCAAACAAAATATTTCAAGAGTAGTTTTGAGTATATCGTTCGCGGAAGTATCTTCAGTGAAATTTTGAGGTGACAGGGAGATGGGGGGTCGGGAGGCAAGGATTGTGACTAAGTACAGTTGAAGGGAAGTGTGCGATTTCTACTGGGTATCATTTATTTAAGTGCTTCATGCTTTAAATGGCAATATCTGAGAAGTGGAAAACTTAAAAGAAGAAACAGAGATATTTGCAGGGCTTTGAAATACGGTTATGGAAAAGTGATAGAGAGAGTGGAAAGGACGAACAGACAGAGGAATGAGGTGTATTTGAAGAATGTGGATAATAAGAGAGGCACCTCGTGAGGGAAAACGAGGTCAATAACCTTAGTTAGACCACACACAATGTAGGAAATACTTTTTCTTACGTTGTTTGGGGTTTTCTGCAGGCGGTGCAGGGAAATGGAACCTTCATCGAACGCTCGGCAGTTTGACTGAGTTGTGCTTATTTATCAACCCCACTATCGAGTTGTTGGCTGATGATGGCAGAGAAAAATTAAAAGATGAGTGCATTGACAGAGTTACTAACACGCATTTCTTAGTTATATCTACGATAAATGGCAAATAAATCAATAGAAACGTCAATCTCTGTTAATAAAAGAAGCAAATTACATATCAGCAGGATTCCGGAATAAAATTTTCCATACAAGACCTTCAACATTATATCGATCTACCACCTTTCACTTCGTATTTTTTATGCGATAAGAGGCAAGTATAAAAGTTAAATTTTTGGCTGAAGCAACACCCCATTCCATTCGATTACCGGTGACCTTCATAAAACTCATCCAACCAACATAAACGCTAGGCGTAACCGTTAAGGACAAATTATTTTGTAGGACACGAGTGCTTCGCAGTGGGTATGATTTTAAGCAGGAGTTATAAGTTACATGATTCTTTCTCTGAAAAAAAACATGGTGTCACACACATTTTAGTAATTTTGTAAAAATAGTGAAAAACGGTTGTTTTACTCATATACATACAATATACTTAAAATACATGTTTATATATATTTACATTAATTTAAATTTTTCTATTTATACGTTTCATTTTTAAGCCACTAGATTAAAATATCCTGCACATTTTACACGGATTCCATTACCAACATAAGCTGCTCTTGGATTTCGTACAGCTTCAAGTCTAACCAATTTTACATTAATTGATTCACCTTGCATCATTACTTGAACGAATTCATCAACTCACCTCTTCAATTTTAAAAATTTGTGAATTTGTTAATCTGTAGAAGATAACATTTTAGTTTTTCATGTCAATCGACCTAAAAATATTCTATTCTGAATTGGGAGTATTCCAAAGGTTTTCCGTATGTAACAGGTCTCATCAGGTATGTTTTATGACCAAATACATGGTCCCTAACAATTAAATGAGGTTTTATTTCGTTTTCTTCTGGAAGCGATTTGTCATCGGGGAGGTGGCGGTTCAGAAGCGAGTGCCTCTGTCAAACATTTCACCCAATAATAGAAGATTAACTGGAATCTCCGAAGATTTCCCAGTCACTGCGCTCTCTACTTTGTCACAGAGATACTCGTCCCGTGGTCCAATCATAGCTAAAAGCACTTTGAGTACTTGAAGGTGATGTGTTTCCCATCTATGGCACCATCACAGTTTGAAAAACCCTATTTTTTTCTTCAAATTGATGAGCTGCAATTTTCCATTGTACTGATAATAATTACGATCTCATATTTTTCCATTTCTCAGCACAAGATTTCATCATCACTTGCACTAACAGTTGACAAAAAAAACCCGTATTTGTGGGCTATTATGTAAAAAAAGTATTTTTATTGGCTAAAATTCTGAAAAAAAAGTTAAGGCTAATATGTGATACGATAAATAACCAAACATAGGTTTTATCTTTTAATATCTCGGGTGATACCGTAAAAAAACAGATTGAAGAACCTCAGAGACGGCTAATAAAAATATTTGAGAAGTATAAAAACTGAAACTGAGCAGGTAGCTGGGAAGTACGAGCTCTGGTTATGGCGCACGCAAGAGTAGTTAATGAAATAACATTTAAATTTTGCACGGAAAACAATCAATTCAGAGGCGGATATTTCTACAACCTAAGGAAAGGAGAACGCTCTTCATTTCCCTTCAAACACAGACGTAAAATGGCTGAACAAGCGGATCACAAAGATGAACCGACAGCTAATGTCATCCAACCGTTTCCTCCAAACACAGGCAGTGTGAGAAGATCCGCCACCTTCAGAAAACCCATTGGAGACTGTCAGCGGAAGTGGACGCCGCCGGGAAAGCCAAAAGGTAGCAATTGAGTGCCAGCACGGAAAAAAGAGCGGAATTATTTGTCTTCACGGTACGGATCATATTTTTCTAGGGTATCTAAAAATCATAAATACATCCTCGCCGAGAAGACAGATTGAATATAAGATTATAATAGCTACAATTGTGAAGAGACTAGAACTTCAGCAGTTAGAGGAGACATCAGGGCATAGCTCAACCAGTACTCTCAACTGACACCAGAATATTCAAAACTGTAACTATCACCACATCATAGCACGAGATTATCATACTTCTTATAATCTGTTGAAAAATTCAATATCCCTCTGACGAATAGTACCTAAAAAAAGTGGGTTGCCGCCTCTTGTAGTGCAACAACGAGTACCTCGCAACAATGAAGCCTAAGAAGAAAAAAAATTGATCCTTATCAAAAGAAATTAGGAACTGATTTAGAATAGGGTAATTTAAGTTTTTTGTGCTTATACTTCATGCAATTCTTTTACTTTTGACCTATAATGTATACTATTAATGTTTTTATTGAATGTTAGAAAAAAAAATTCACATTGATTTTTTGTGTTAGTACTGCTGAAGGTTAATTGAGCTAAGAAAACGTGGTGAAATCTTATAGAATCGTCGTAATTATATTGTTCTCCGAACCAGATGACCGGTGCGATGAAGGAGATGGCCAACTAGTCGTACTTTTGGCCTATTTTTAATTATTTATTTATTTATTACCAATTGATCCGAAAACAGCCATTTGAGCCTTTACATCTTATCATTAACAATTAACAACAAAGATAAACAAACACATCCATGCCTTAGGTGGTGGATGAAAATCCATCTAGGCGGGATTCGAACCCGCGACCTTA
>LYUA01001228.1:2221-12766 GCA_002093875.1 Calopteryx splendens | reverse complement strand
AAGAAATGGCAGAAATTACAAGAAAATGAAAGAAGACGCTCAGGACAGAGTGCGATGGAGGACATCCAGTTGAAACCTGTCGAAAAACAGTTCCACCAATGATGATGATGATGATATAAATAAAATTTCACTTTTGCTGAGGGTATAAAATCACACGTAATAAAAGTCGAAATTGGATTTCTCTTTATTCAAAAATCATTTAAATGAAGTGAAAAGATTTAATCATGCCATTAAATCTATTCACAAGAGCCACGTTAAATCGCTGATTACTTTGTGTTCCAATTTCATTTGACCGCTATCAAGGAGGCTTCAAGTGGTAAGAATTTTATATTAATGCACCACAGAAACTGTGGGAAATGCTGCGAAAGTTACTTCATCGGAGTTACCCCATGTGCTGTGTGTGCAGACTGTGAGAGTATGAGAATTTTAAGCAGTTAAAATGTTCTCATCCCAGTGTATGCAAATGATTTTTACCCTGTGAAATTTCTGCATTCTCTTTTTACCAAAATTGCACATCTTGCAAAAATTTGAAAACTTTTCGGTGATTTGAGCGTGAAAAAAGAGCAAAGAAATACTATCACTTGCAGAGCTCATTGCTTAAGAGGTCTGTGATGCCAAACACACCATAAAGAGAAACAAAAATATTGGGTTACTGTTCCCATTAACCAAGGAAAAATATTTCTTTTATTATAAAAATAATCTTCTCAAATTTGAAGTTGAATTTCGCCGTTAACTAAAGGTTCGAATATATAGTATTGAGGTTTCTGTCTCCGGTCCATGAGAATTCTGTTTTCGTGACCAATTAAAAAAAAACTACTGAACATACTGAATGGGGTGTATATATTTTCAGTTATTAATTAACACTTCATCAGTCATGATACATGTACATTTTTTATTTCCTTTTTTTAAGTAGATTTCCTCACAACTTCTCTTTATTTTTCTAGAAAATTTACCATGGTCACCCTGTTTTTCGATCATCATTTACCTTTTCGCCCTTTACTTAAAAATATTCCATAACGTCAATGTAAATATACTCATGTACCTCTTGGATAAGAAACTATAAAATAAGATAGACGCATATGAACGTACATTAAAAGCCTTCTTGCTGTCCTCGACAAAAAAATTCTGATGTTGATTGAAAACTCCTTGCCTTACTCTTATAAAGATTTTATATCGAATCTTTTGTCCATACAGCTGGCTGTCAGTTACGATAAAAATAATTATAAACGAGCTGAGAGTGTCTAACAATTCACAGAATTAATGGACATACCGAATTGGAAGACGCAGCAAGCACGAAGGTTAATACATAACTTATCATACTAGATATATAGATATCTTAGGAGTAGAATACTCTGACATAGTGAGAGGATAATTTTATCTCCAGAATAATTTGATACAGAAGATCATGGAGAGAGGGTAAGGAAAACTGACTGTCGGCCTAGTTCGTGATTAAAATAGCAGAAAACCTAACTTAGAACCAGTCGTAAAATAAAATAAATAAACACAGAAATAACATTTTAGCCGATGCTAAAACTTGCCAATTTTCCATGTTTGCTGGGGTCTCCTACCTCACGACCTTTTGGTAATTTGGTAAGTAATATGCTGATGTAAACAAATTGCTCTGGTAAATATTGAGTCATTCAACCGTAACATCTCTTCCTGATAACAATTATTGCAGATAGATTATCTCTCAGACTCCAGAAACCATCCTTGAGTAAATTTTCGTGAAACTTTTAAGGGAAAGCGAACGAGATGAACTGCAGGTTATGGTACCGAATTAGATGTATGGAACAAATAATGATAGAGGTCAATTTAATGAGGAATGAATACATAAAATTCTTTGAAGAATTGAATGAAAAACTGTATATGATAAACTCAGAGTATAGTGAGCAGTAATAATACTAACAGTTTCAGGCGTTACTTGGTGGAATTTCTCCATCATGAAGTTTCAGAGGGAAGAAAAAACTGCAATTCCACGTTCAAAATTTTATTTGCACGATCGTGGTTTCACTTCTATGCAGCATCATCACTTAGTAACTTCAACAGTAATAATGGTGTACGACTAATCCTACGGTAGAAATTGAATATGTTTCCAGAGTGATTCTCTAATCACAATTTGTGACATCTTTGTCAGTTTGTAGCAAAGCAATAGTTTTATTTATTGAAACGGTAGTAGGGTAAAACCATATGAAAAATTCTTCTTCTTTATTATAAGTTAATATATTTTGCAGTTCATGTAAGTAAATTGTAAAAATGAAATTTTAAAATCTTCAGTCAATCCTTCGCAACACTTCATCAACTAATAAGCGCATCTAGTAAACATTGAAATCAGAGAACCATATAGATTTCAACCTTCAAAATAGTACCTATATTGCCCATAGGGATTCTCAACTCTTTCAAAAAAGGTGCACATTCAGAAATATGTTGGTTGTTTTCAGGGTCGGAAGTATGTAAAGAGCTTGCGTGTTTAACTAGAAATCTCACGAGCCACCGAGAATGCCACAAATATAACTGTATCAAGCTCCGCGAAACGTACTATAACGGGTAAATGCATATTTCATTCACTGATCAAGCGAGGCACTTAATAGAGATGAAAAATGAAGTCCGTGGAAGAAAAGAGAATCGAAGCACCTTCCAGTCGTGACTGAAGGTCAAAACATTTGCCGTGATGAACTTCTTCAAAGGTAAAGGAGGGAACGACATACATTAAGGCAGGGTCAAAAAACCGACTAATTAAAAGCGCTTCGCATATTGGAAATATGTGTAACTCTAAGTACTATATGACATTCAGGGCCAATTTTCGGATCCATAAGGTCCTAAATAAACGAGAAAAAATATGAATTCGAATCACCAATTATATGAGATAGTGGCTGATGAAGGTACCTAGAGTTAGGGGGTTTATTCACACATGAAGTGGGGCTACAGGATTTTCTCCAGAGAAATGCTTCATCTGAAGCAAAAATTTCCTCTTTAATTTCACGTTTATTTCAGTTTTTAACACTTCCCAAAGCAAAACAGTATATTAACAACAACTAATTACGACCACATGAGTCAAAACAAATGGAGTATATGGACCAAAATATACCATCAACAGTCCATCACTCGCCACCAGCCAATCCCTCCCTCCACTCCACACTCAGAATGAAGGGTCTGGAATCAATCCTTCATGGATAAACTAAAATTGATCGAATAATGCACGAGGGGGAACAATTCGGGAAATTCGTCTTCCTCATCTGGGTGCTAGAGAGTACCAGAAACGAAAGGGATGCAAAGGTTGTCTGAGTTCACTTAAAGTGTAAGTATATGTAAAACAGATTTCACGAAATTAATGAGGTATGAGGAATCACTGGGTGATGTGCGTTTGTAGATAGTGAATAATTGGCAGTGGAGCACCGGAAATCCATGATCAGGGTTTTTCCGCAGTTCGTATACAATTTATCCTCGCAGTTTCTCCTCGATGGAGGAGAGCGATTAAATCCTTCTTTCCCATTACCATTTAGTTCCAAAAGAAATTCTTTGAAGCATAACGATGTCAAATTTATTCAAGCAATTTCCCCTCTTCCTCAATTTATACATTATACAGTTAATACGTACTATCAATGCCCTATATTTTTAATAAAGAAAGTAATATTATGATGTTTACTAACAATTTTTCATTTAATACAATTGCTGAACAGAAAATTTGCCGAAGAAGTGCAATTTTTGGAAAGAGGACCTTACCGTGAGTAGTCGGTAAAGAAGGGAGTCCATCCAAAAATACTAGGAGTGGGGCCGGCTGTCTTTTAACGTTCTGGGGAAGAAGAGGGTGGGGGCATGAGGGTTGCGAATAGTAGTGACGAAGAGGACTTCCTTCCCGTTTGGAAATAGAGTTGAGGAGTTAGGAAGACAAATAGGGTGGAGGGCGCTTGCTCCCAAGCTAGTTCCTCCGGTGGGAGGGAGCTCGGGAGGGGAGGGGAGGGGAAGAGAGGATGGAAAATAATGTGTAACGAAGCGTAAGGGACACACGGCCCATAAAGCTTCCAGGAACTTCTGCGTAGATGGCAGCGCAGGACACTTAGTAGCGCCGTCGACGGAGAGAGGGAGTTGGCGTAGTTGTGGAAAAACTCATGAGAATCTGGTGAATGGATGAGAGAGGAGATATTAACCCTTTCGGTGGGATCCGAGAAAAAGGCTGTGGTTCTTATGGGGGTGGAAAAGAATATAATGTGCACGGAGGAAATGCAAATCAGAGGTTGGGAAGTAGAGCCATGGAATCAAAAAAGGAGAGGTGGGAAATGAATTTTCAAAGAAAGATTATGCGACCTTCTGTTACCAAACGAGTTTTCTATTATATAATGCCCAAAGAAAATTTATTTGTAGAATTTTTCATCCGAATTATTCACGCGTGGGAGTAGGTCATCCATTAGCTAGTCGGATTTCAAGAGCAACATTATCCCTAGAAATGTGAAATGAAAATTATGAGTATGATATACGCTGGGCTAAAATAAGTATTATAATACGCAGGCAGAACACTCATTTAGGGAAATTATCAGAAAAATGGACACCTGAAGGTGGAAAAGAGAAGCAACGCAAGATTAAATACTTGGTATAATGTTCTACAGAATTTATTAACCAAAACGACTGGGTACGACATTAAAGAAATACGTTCTCAATTCTAAGTACAGACAGTCAGGTCAATTCTTCGTTCGGAATGCATATTCTTTTTAAAATATAGGTATAAAGAGAAATGTAACATTATATTATAAATATGTAATATTATGCATTGGTGAAATTTCAGATACGTGATCACCTCTTTCAAAATCCACAAATATTGCCAGCGTGTTGAAAAAGAATAACCCTGCCTTCGTGAAATAAGATAAAAGAGAATATTTTCAATAATGAAGCCTAAATGGTGAAGCCAAGGGAAACGGATGACATTCGATAAGCAACGGCCAAATGGAAGTTTGAAATTACATGCTCTTCAAGAAAAATAGCTTAGTGATCAATGAAGAGTTGAAGATGGTGTAACAGATGGAACAATTCATTGACTCAATTTAAACTCAAAATATTTCTTTCTTTTTGTGAAAGAAGGAATAAGACAAAATTACGAAAAACAGAATAAAATAATTAATTTAGTGCACTGCGAAGGAAGTACTAAAATTATGACTAAAAGGCAGGAAGATAGAGGAACTTAGTATTTAGTTAAAGATCCAGCATTGTTTGGAATGGATATGGGAATGCGATAATACAGTTTTAATGTGAAAATAATTGGGATAGACTTTTTTTAGATATTGGATTTAAAACTGCTCGAAATATTAGCGTGGAAGGTTACATGATCAAAGATAATTGTTTTAGGTTTAAAAAAACATAAGATGACGAAAGTAATGATTCTGAGGAAGCTAAAACAAATTAAAACTTTTTAAATTCAACCATTAAATAAGAAGAGCAGGTGAAACGTTGAAGTACTGGCGTAGTATAAAAACAATATTCTATGGTATAGAATAATAAGGAAAATAAATAATTATGTGTTATAATCAGGAAAATGAACTACCATCACCATAGCCATTCAATCCTAAGATCGGTTGACAGCAGCCGTCCATTCCCATCCATCCATGCCTTTACTCTACATTCGGTCTTTATTATTACATCCCTCTTCTTTTCATACTCATCCCTACGCCTTCCCCATTGGACTTTCCTTTTAATTACATTTCCAAAATCAACTTTGATTATGATAAATAGAAATAAATGTCTCTAGCTAAAGAAGTAATACGAAAAAGGAGGCGAACGTAAATGGGATTATTGATAAACGTTAATGTAGTTATGCCATTAAGATAAGGTCAAGCAAAACGACGAAGGATGACATTAAAGATATACGTTCTCAATTCTAAGTACAGACAGTCAGGTCAATTCTTCGATCGGAATGCATATTCTTTTTAAAATATAGGTATAAAGAGAAATTTAACAGAGTAATATTATGCATAGGTGGAATTTCAGATACGTGATCACCTCTTTCAAAATCCTCAAATATTGCCAGCGTGTGGGGAAAGAATAACCATGCCTTCGTGATAAAAGATAAAAGAGACTATGAGTAGTGTGTAAATTTATATAAAAGTATGATTCATATGCAGAATGGAATTATATAAAACTTGTTGTTTATGGTACATGGACACATGGGTGAGAAATAGAAAGTTTTTATGATGATACTGAGTAAGTGTAAATGAGTAAGGAAAAGAACGTAGCCGAGTTAGCCACGTTGAAGACGGGTGTAATTTGTTGGAGGTAGTGGTCTATTAAAGTTTGTTCTCCAATGTAATACGGCGGGGAAAAAGGAATGCGGGAGGAAGAAAATAAATATGTTGGATAGAACTAGAGAATAGAGGCTATTAGACTGACCGAAGTCTCTGAGAATGGAGATTCAGTTGTGTTGCAGTATTTGAAAGGCCATAACGATACGGATATATTTTAAGTAGGTTTCTTTTGCTTTCCTTTGCGGTATAGAATAATTTAAATATATATTTGTTGCTCAAAAATTGTAAATTCCATACATAGATTCCAGAAACCACATATGTTTAATTATTAATGCGCATGACAACGAAATTTTTATAAATTATGGATTCTTCCATAGAGCAGGACTTCCGGAGAGCAGGAATAATGTGCACAGAAGGAATCTGGTGCTTTCCCGGCGTATGGTATTGGTGAATTATTCCCGGGATAATATATATATCTTTCGACACCTAGTGACAAGGGATTGGAAATCCTTAAAACCGTTAGAATTTGATCAATTGCATTAAAGTGTATTCCAGGAAAATATGTATAAAAAAATAAGTGGTTCTCTTCTGCAGCATGCTTAGTTAGAGGTCTCTCGCTCACGACTACATCGGAAGCTACTTTATCTAAAAATAGGTCTTATTCTTACGGTGAAAATAATTTTTAAAGATGTATAAAATCATTTTCTTAGCTGTTGAACAGTCATTCATACCATAAAAGTTAGCATATAATATTATTAAAAGGAAAAGTTTCACTACTCTGTTATGCAAGATTGAACTCCATTTCAAAGGGTATATGACAATTCATAACACTCGGCAGGGCTTAACGTGCTGATTACGTGAGGCGGCCACCGGCATAGTTGCTCAAGCCGGAAGGCGACGACACTAAGAGTTAATCCAGGAAGGTGAAAAGGTTTGCGGTGGGAGAGAAGGCAGGGGGAACGATTCAAAACTGGACCCCTCGAGGGAGGACCAGCACACTGGACTTATAGTCCGAGCTCTTACACGTTTCCATTTGGATTTTCTGATTCGTTTTTTTCTTTGTCAACATGTAGTTAGTAATTTTTTACATTGTATTTTTTTATTGTTTGTAATATATTGATTTTTTAAATTATAAAATCATGTGCCTTTCAATTTGCCAAATCATCAAGTACTTTATTAATTTTAATTACCTGAGAGACTAAGGCGAAATCATTAATAATACTTTCATATTTTAATGCAATGATTGTTGGCAGCATAACTTTACCGATTAATAAATCATTTATCGATTTACTATACATTAATTATCCTTAATAATAATCTACCTGCTTGCAAGTTGAGTAAAAATAATGGAATTTTGTTTGAATTAGAAATCACAGTAAACAACCCGAAGGTTACATTGATAGGCCGAGGTTAGAGCCCACACTCGCTTACCCTAAACTCAACGGCCTGTGAAATTCATACATCAGGGTAGGGGGGTCATCAGTTCATTTCCCTATGCCGCCTTCAATTTCGCAGGATGACCTGATACGAGAAGAATCAAAATGCTTGGGTGAAGCCTAGGGTGGCTAGAGGCGTCACCCGCTCAGCTAGAGACTCAGCACTCTACTCACTTGACTACCGCGCCCCTTCTGTTTAAAAAGACACTAACTTTTCCAATTCAATCCCAGTAAGTCCTTTTATATTAATGTATTGTAATGAGTTCATTATGGAAATAAATATTTCAGTTCCGCTTATTTCTATATTTAAACACTAATATTAAATTAAATAAATACACGCAGTAAGAAGTTTTAGGCGCAACGGGAAATTAAATATTTATAATATAAATTAGATATATATTGCTAATTAATGGAATATTTTGACTTACCATAGTTTTCTCCAAATTTCATTCTGTCGATCTTCTCCATGTTTCCAGTTCATTTGAAATGCTAAAAAAGATGTGAAAGTACTTATTTAGTTCCTTAATAAGCTTTATTACATAGTAGGGATGCATATCCATTGACTACCCAAAAGCGAAAAATAGGTGCTAAATATATTAACCAGGCAGACTTAAGAGCCAATTTAATTTTAATTTTAAATATCACTATTACATATTGTAGAAAAACTTCACTAACTACACAACAAACAGAAAAAAATTAAATGGAAGAATTAAAAATGGTAACTAAGATTTTTCTGGTTATATAAATAATGCATTGAGCATAAAAAATATCATTAAATAAAAACAAAATTTATTTTTCCACAATTTTAATGGAAAAATAAATGTGTGCTTAAGTCTTGAATTGTTTCCACAAAGTAACTATCCTTACCACCAACTACATCGGTAAAAACCATAGCTCTTGATGGTGGCTTGAATTCTCTTTAATTTGGAGATACTCGCGCATGGTAATGGATTAATCAAATCTAAACTGTAATTTCTACAATTTCATAGGAAGCTCACATCAGCTGTGGAATTCTAATTGCATCCGTATTTTTTCCACAACTTGCGATTAGTTAATTCATCATATGAAAATAGGAAGACAATTTACTACGTTCAAAATAATATTTAGAATTTTCCCGTCGCAATTTTTAAATACAAAAGTATGGACGTATTTCTAAAAAGTAATATTAATCACGAATAGCAGAAATGGCTGAAAAAAGACTGATGAATGATAGATGACAATGATAATAATTTTTAAATATAATAATCATGTTTGTCAATGCAATTATATAGTAAAATAAGTCATTTTAACAAGCTTATAGTAAGTTTAATTTAATTTAAGGGGAAATTACGTAAAGTATTTATATTGGAATATCAATTTATCTCGGTAATGCTAAGATTCGTTAGTATTACATATAAGCATAAGTATTTAGTTTAGAGCCTAGTGCTGAGGGATGAGGTAAATATAAATAGTTATTAGTATAAAATACAGGTATTGATATTTAGGTATAATAGGTATAGGAATAAATGAGGTATTTGATAACCAACAATACTCCAATTCCATGGAAAAGGCTTTGAATAGAATCAATTAATAGAGTAAAAAATAAAATTTATCTTAGGAGACCAACATAAAAGGAGCAAAATCATTGGATATTGATATGGTTGTCCACGCAAATAACGGAGTGAACGAAAAATGTCCTCGAATTAATAACGAATAAGTAATTATTTTAGAAGATTTTTCCAAATGGAGAATAGGTAAGGCCGAGGGGTAAAGGTAAAGATAAAGAGATCAAGGATTAACTGCTAGTTTTATGTTATGAGGTTAGTTAAAAATCAAAGGAAGAAACCCACACCTACGCACTTCACCCTTTAACTTATTAATCATCGTACACATAGTCATGGGATGCTTCCGAGCTTTGGTTGGAATTCTTTTGTCTTTTGTGTGATATATTCCAGCGTAAGATCTATCTGCATTAATTAGCATAAGAAGATAGCACTTCCACTTAAGGTTTGGGGACAACATTTGTCAGTATGCACCATCATTAGCTCTAAATGTGACATTGATCTCTCGTACAGAATAAATTATACTATCATGTTGATTAACAAATGTTTTCCTATTATTTCCAAATCAAAGGTGCTAAGGATCGTTGATGGGTGGTACAGCAAAGGTATTCTACTATTTTACGCGTGCCATAACCCTAACTTCTTCAATGAGAAGGATTGAGTGAATGAAGTCTTCCAAATTTCCTCATTAAATTTCTTTTTCTCCCTCCATCTGCAACCTTGCATCCCTCATTTCCTTTGGCCCACGTTAAATATCAGCATTAAAATATTTCTCGTGGGATCATTTTTTCTGCTTTCTTTTATATTGTTTTTCGAAAAAATCCCGTGTAATCCTAATTTTTCCACAACGACGTCTGGTTCTCATTATTTATGTGATGATCGAATTTTCCAAATCTATACTTCTTTGGACGATATTGAAATACCTTACAAACGAAAAGCAATTTAAGTTGTTTTAGTAAAATTTCGGTTCGTCTTGCCCAGCCCTGGAGGCGACTTTTTTAAACATTCACGTCCAATTTGGATATAGATACTAAACATGCGAGGGTAAATTCCCTGGGCAAATGCAACCGGCGCAACGTAAGAGAAGTACTGGTTGCATATACGTCACGGATATACGACCTTATTACACTTCGGCGTAAGTTCATTTTACTGCAAGAAAAATGATAAACATGGAAAAGAATAGCTTACTTAGAGTTAAGAGTTAAGCATTTACTAAAAATATGTATATGAGAAATTATGCAAGTGAAATACCTTATTTTAGCTGAATAAGTAGAATATTCTTTTTAATAATAGGAAGAGAAATTAATACACTGCAATTCCACATAAAAAATTTATTACACG
>LYUA01001227.1:220932-232518 GCA_002093875.1 Calopteryx splendens | reverse complement strand
ATGGGGGCACATCCCTAAGGTAACCCTTTCATCACTTTCGAATATTTTCCAATACACATTTTACTTCTGCACCCTAGCTTTTAGAGCATTTGAAAAACTCGGTCTGAACGTCCGTAAATAGACCAGCATACCCTTTCTTTATTAAAATAGAAGCCTCCCGATGCCGAATTTACTGCAAAAGAAAAGGAGCAAGAGTATTTCCTTAGTAACCATAATGAATGCTCTTAGTAATATTTTAGGACAGCATTACTCAGACATGTATGTAGCTACGAAATTCAATATCATTATACGGTGACACTGAATTACATAAAAGCGAACGCTGTTGATTTTAACGCGTATACATGCCGTTCTACAAATCCACATAAACCCTCAAATGATGTCTCTCTTCAGTTCCCAAGGTCATAGACTACATGTCTCCTCCATCTACTTATGACTTTCGCTGACATGAGAGATATCATTTTCTGTAAAGCTTGTCTAGGTGATTCCGACATTCCGACACGTAAAGTGGCAACACCTTGTCCGTAGAAAAAAAAATCCTCACCCAAGAAACTTATAATTTTCTCAAGTACAGATGAGGTAAATTGGTATCTCAAGCCCGTTAAATATTATTCCTCTGAGGAAAAAGGTTTTAATAGTTTTTAGCATAGGTCACTTCAATGTAGCTTCTTGAAATGTAAATATTTATTAAAACGGACTGAATGGATAGACATTAAAGAAGGCTATCAACAACAATAAACAATGATTTATAAAAATAAAGCTTAAGTGAGGGTCTATCAGAAGCTTAGATATGTGTCACATGCCCTCTTTACGCAACACATAACCTCCATCTTCCCAGGAACTCAAGTGAAGATGATGTTTTCGTCCGTGAAAATGACTTATCCTAATCATAGACTTAAAAATATTACTCCTACTCTTTTTCCCTTAAGACTGAACATAAACAGAGGATTGCGCACATTTGCAAAACATTGCTGCTCCCTTCCTCCCTTTATCTGCAATGAAAATCGGCAATGAATTTATGAATACATTACCGGAAGTATGGGAAGGAAAAAGAAGCTGCTGTTTACAACCTCATTTATTGATTCGATAACAGTTTACCCAAAAGCTGCTTGACCCTGATGACTAATCTCAATCCTCATTACTGTTTGTTTTAAGGTAATGGTGCCATTACATGGCTATTGCAAATTACCATTCATGATGGTATAATCAAAACTGGTACGACATTCTCTAAAGTAGGAATAAGAGCAAACAACCGCTTTAAAATATGACTCAGAGCGCCCCGCTGCGTAAGAAAACTTCCACTAAAATTTAACGACACAAAATCGTCCGCCGAAACGGTGGGAGGGATAAAAACGACTCCCCTTCGTGAAATCATGTTTCTGATAAACATTTCAGAAAAACGGCTTAATTCTCCCTTAATGAGCAGAATAATATGCGACAGATATCCTACGTTAGCTCGTACCCTAAATTTTGGTCGTGCTTGCAAGTGTGTTAAGAAGGTTAGTTATAGCGGCATTGGCGTGTACCTTTTCCTTCACTTCAGTTTAAATTCGCGAGGATGACCAGTTCGTACAAGGACTTAGGGATTTAACTCGACTTTTTGAATGAGTTGGGACCTAATAAAGAAGAGGGGATTTTTCAGCTCCTAATCCAGTTCATGAATGAAAGAATAGGTGAATAAATACCCCGGTGGCAGGGAAACGGAGGAAAATAATGAATGGATGAGGAAAAGTTTAATACCTCTCAGCAGGATGTTCAGCAAAAAAAAACATTCACAAACTTCAACCTCTCGTAAACATTACAGTTAAAAGGAATTTTTTACGGGTGCCTACCTTTTCGGATTTTGCAACTCGTTCCATCGTCCTAAAAAGAAATATTCGTTTTATGCTCTCGAGGTGCATGAAAGCCATTTACGAGCTCGATACGTTTTTTTTCAGTTTCGCCTCCTCCAAAAGTAAACGTGTTTTTTTTACACCAATTAATATTGACATCTCATCTGTTATCAGTTAGACGTCGCTAATTTCAATATGGTTCCAAGACGGTTTAATTCCATTTTTAACTTTTTTCTCACTAATCAATTTAAAACTTTGATGGACCAGATGGTAGAAACTATTTCGTCATAGTAAAAAATGGTAACGGAAAACTCCGATTTAAAAATAAAAACAAATTATTAGCTAATGTTTTATCAAAATAAAAATTGCTGATGAATTCCTTACTACTGCTGATATTTTTACGGAGTTAATGTTCATTTGAATTAACTAATAACTTATAACTCTTAATATAACAAAGGTAAGCTTTCGGTGGTCCCAAATAATCCTTACGACAATTGTTTATGGTTAATACTAACCATTAAGAAATAATACCAACACGTTATTTTATCCTGCGCAATTACCTTCACCTTTTCATCGCTACTAACCCCTTCGAGTCAAACAAATACTTTACTCCCCCAATCACCTGAAATTTTCTTCTCTTTCTATAAATTTCAATATTCCCAAATTTCCCACATCCACTATCCCAGCATACGTTCCTCAACCAAAACCCTTTGTTTCCCCATTCTACATCATTCTCTCGATTCAGTTTATTTTATCCAATCTTCCCCAAACCCATGCCTTGAATTCCTCTGCTCTACCCACATTTTCCTTCCTCGAAGACCAAGTTTCTGAGTCCTACATTGCTCCAAGGAATTAATGCAGATTGAACGGTATACTTATTGGAATGGCCGGAGATAAAAATGAATTTTAACTTCGCGGGGATTTAGCTCAACGGAATCCTATTAATTAACCAAGTTTACGTACAAAATTATACCAGCTCACTGTGAAACGCCTTTAAGAAGGGGAGAAGTGGATAAGGAACTTGCTCGTAATGAGTTTTTTTAATGGGAAGCATGCGAGTAAAATTATAACACAAAAAAAATAAAAAGTAACTGAAAAAAATTATAAATAAAGGATGAATCGAGAAATTTTCCTATGACATTTCTCCTCTAATAAACCACATCGGTGTAAAAATATTAAATAAAAACTCTCCTTCGTCGAAAAAATGAATTGAAACATTAACAAAGTTAAACGCAGCGATGCATTTTTAATAGCCCATGCTGAAAACATAGATTCAACTGAGAGCAGCTAACAGTTTCCTCGCATTCTTCCTGGGCCGTTAGTGACTGATGGTTAGTATATGAAGTACATCATGTGCCCTAAAAGTGAAGAAACCATCTTTGAAGTTTGAACCCGCAGTTATCGCGGTTAATTTTGGAAATGGGGAATGCCAAGTTCTAAAAAGAGGCTAAAGGGGAAACTCAGAATTTTTAGTGAGTATAGGATTCCACTAAAGTCAGGAGCATCCATGGTTTCAATCCCAACTCTGCTTCTAGGCCTCTGTCAAAAATGAATTATACCGGGAATGATTTTCTTGTTACCTTTGCTAGAATGTCATTTACATATTTTTTCCATCGATGCGTGTCAAGTGAAAAAGTTTAATTTCTCATCTGGTGGTATTTTTTTCGATACGTTTAAAATTCGACAAAAAATTGATGCCATGTCATTTGGCACCTGACGTACGTGTTCAGAACTTCTTGCTGAACCTCAGGTGGACTAAAAAAATCACGATACACCGCAAGCAACCTCTAGGGCCTGTGGCAGTGGGGGGGGGGAGTTTTGTCACTAGCCATTCCAGATTTTATATCTAGTTAGGTTGTCTCGTTCCAGGTTTGATTTCTTATCCATCATATGAAGTTGCCTCGTTACAGAATATATTTAAGTTTCTGAAAATTTTTCGCGTTTTCCGGGGATTGAACCCGCGACCTTTAGATCCAAAGGCGAGCGTGCTAACACTAAGTCCAACTCGCCACCTTGAACAGGAAATGGCCCCTCTACCTTGAGTGTGCGAATTTCATATTCCGTAGGCTTTTGTGCGGGTTAAGTTCTAGCTGGAGCTAACAAAAGCAACGCTAGGGTTGGTTACTGTTGAAGACGGAGAAAGTCGCTTTCTTTAGGACCGTAGAGATAGGGATAAATATTGGGTGAGCAACACCATTGGTTCAAAATACTGGAATGTAAATAAAAGAGTAGAAGAAGAAATTATAACTGTACATAAATAAATAACATTCGTGCTTTGACGTGGCTTAACGAAAAAGAGAAATAAACGCGATAACTAAGGGGATATCATCATTTTCATAAAAAAACATAAACCTATTCGAGGAAGGCTAACGAACACGTTATTGATATTTCGTCGTAACGCATAATTAAAATTGACTGAGCAATTTAAAAAAATAATCCTGACCACTGTTTTCATGGGGAACAGAGATTGTCAAGGAGCTAAATCGTACACAAAGTACACTTCAACCAGTCTCTACAATGCCTAACCAAAAGATCAATGTACACTTAAATAGAGATTATCATTTATAGGTATTCCATCCACAAACAAAAAAAATTTTTCCTTGACTGTCAATCGATAGTATGGGTTTATGCTAAGTAAGTTAGTTCGTCTAATCCTTCATTTCCTATCAGCAATGAAAAGAACATTACGCTCAAAAAACATGTCAGACGATCTCCCACAACGACAGTAATTATTCCGAATTGATCACAACCTAAATAATTAAATTTACAACATCCTTATGCATGCATTGAACTTAAACTAGTTACAAAATGCTCCAACCAAGTCATCCGACGGTCACACTATCAACTTTGGTGAGTTCTTGCGTGCATAGAGGGTTTAAGTATTCCAGGCGGAATATAGTTAGTCTTCAACTTGAAGGGCAAGTACTAGAACTATTATATTTCCCATTCCATATCCCATTTGATTTTACTCTGAATTATATGATTATAATTAAACACGAGTTTTTATCGAACTTGATTTGAAAATTCACATTTGCGCACAGCGATGCACTCGATGCTTCGTAAAATGATCAGCGAAACTTTCATACGCTACGGTCATTGTGCTATCATTTCTATTATTGCAATTCCATCACACGGAATTTTGAGATATTTTTCGAGGGTATAGGAAACCTCTAACCTGTTTAATAAATATCAACACAATGCTTAATTTTCCATGTTCTGGAAAAATAAAAAGGTGGATATAAATAATACACTACGCATCTACATAATACACCAGACGCCGCCATAATGCGCATGGCATGGATTGTTAGGACGCAAGCCGTAGGTAAAAGGGAAGGAGGAAAGTGGTCTGTAAGGGTGTAGCATAGAGCTTATTGTTTCTTCCCTTTGTGTTGACGTCGTAGATCTTGCGAGGGGAAAAGGAATTCTTAAATCTATCGATTGCCAACATTGTCCAACTTGCCTATGTACTGTTGGGATTGAATCGCTGTATCTATGTTGCATTTAAAAACGCATGATTGGTATCTATTTAATGCAAATAGATAGTCTTATATGCATTTGGTTTTTTTATTCACGCGATACTAAAATCGGGGACAGAAGTACTGAATATTGGTACAGGGATTTTATATATGATTGATTTAGTTTATATAAACCCTCAAAAATATTACATCGAAGCACAACTACGCACTAATAAGCCCTTTGAAATCAAAGAGAAAGTGAATGCTTATCAGAATTGAGGGATATTGCCTTTTAAAAAAGCACCCATTGATGAAATGATTTTAGAAGTTAAAGAGTTGTACAGCGTTTCACTAGGAAGTGTGATATGAAGCCTTGCATATATTTTATTAAGAGAAAGACATGTTCTTTCATAAAATAAAAGATTGAACTAAATACCGAAGACACCGACACATACGAAGTAAAAAGATAACTGCAATTATATATACGCCCATCGATATACGAGGACGGTTCAATAATTCAATCATAGAATATTTATTCACACAATTTATTGCGAAAAAAGTTAATTTTAAGTTATATTTTTAGCTAAAATGCGTAACTTATGCGTAGTACAAGTTTCATTGACCAGACTATTGCACCAGCCACACCCGCGGTTAATTGAAACATATTCAGGTCGCCTACGATGCCACGATGGAGGCAATACGCTGCATTGAAATTTTTGTTTCGCCTGTCTGTTCTGTTCTGAAATCCTTTAGTAAAAAGGCCCAGTTGCATTTCACATGATCTTTTTTTTCTAAAGCGGTGCTGGTTTTTAGACATGATCCTTTGGTTATCAAGGAATGTCATGACGCTGCTTATAATAATAATATGCTCTAGGATTTTACAGAACCAAGTGTTTAGCAAGATAGGTCTGTATTGGTCAATTGCTTTTCCTCCTTTGAAGCTGTCTTCCAAACATGGGGAAAATGCATTCAGAAATCGACTTGGTAAATATGTTTTCGAGGTACGGTGCAGCACTGTGGACGAGATATTTCAGTACTCTTGCTGCTCTGACCCAGGAGATGTTTGTTTAAATTCGAAAGAATTGGTTAGTTACCATTATGTCTGTCATTTATGAGTTTGGGATGATGTACGAGAACGCTTGGTGCGTTCACGTCGGCAGTATAGAATATACGGAAAAAGTAGTTTGAAATATCCACTTCTTGTGTACTTTCTGAGGTTATACCGTCGTTGGGGTTCACGAGAGAGTCCACAGTTGCAGGTTTTCTCTTTAGTTCCATGTCATAAGATCAAAACACCTTTGGGTCTTCGCATTGGTATTCGCTGAATACTTTCCTTTTAAAGCTACGTAGGGCTGATCGCTTGATTCTTATAGTCTTTTCCCGATGTTCCGGGTAGTAATAATGTACTTATCTATAAGAATAGTTTCACCAGATGGACTATTTTATTTCGAAAATAATTTCCTGTTTTCTTATAGCTCTTCGTGCTTCGACAGTGTAGCGTCTAGGTTACACACTATCGCATTTTCATTCGCTAATAATGTTATGTCGATTCCTTGTCCCATTTTTTCTCCATGTGCCTTGATTATTTGTATCCGTTTCAAATGCATGAAGATTGCTTCTAAGTTAATTGATTAATTCCTTGAAGTTTCCTTTGACAAATTGATATATCTTTCGAATTGGTTCATCAACGTCGTTTCTTCAATTTTGCAGCTCAGAAAAAAAGGCTTTGAGGAAAATAATCCCTTCAAAAATATCTAGCCTCATGATCACTTCGGGGTTGGTTTTGTGCTAATAGATCTACAGTCTGACAGCCCCAAGTACAGACTGAAATGTTCCCCATCCCAAATCGACTTCCCTAAGGGAGAGCATCTTCCTAGGCGCGGCGCGCGCAAAAGCGTCAGCGCCGCGAAACCGTTGCTTAGAGATGAAGCCTCCGCCCCTTCCCCTCCGCTGCTGCAACGCACTTACGAGAAAACAACCCTCCATTCCTCGGGGGCTCGGGGGGGAAGCGGACGCCACCGGAGGAGCCGACATTTGGAAATGCACCCGAGGGGCGAGCCGCCCCCTGGTGCTACGGGATATCTGAGAGGCGATGGACCGAGGCGCCCATAGTCCCCCCCCCCAAGATCTTGGAACGCAGTGCACTTATCCTCTCTAGATCGGCGACGCGGGCCTCGCGTCTGGACCTCGAGGTCTCTCCTCCGCCGCCGCTGCTTTTGAATCGGGGACGGTGGACCTTCGGGCAAGTCATCCTAGCATATTATGCTGATGCGAAGATAACTCAACAAGATAAAAATGATCTAATTAAGAGTGAAGCTAGGAATACAGGGCTGTGTAATAAATTAAGATTACAATGTCTAGTTTGCCACCGGATATGGGTGATGTGACGAAAATGCAAAAATATTTACAATAAGATGTAGAGTAGCGACTAAGAAAGTTTTTCTAGGTAGCAAACGCGCACCTATGTATAAGTGCTGATTGGTTCCGGATGAGTGGTTAGGATGATGTAATTAATCGATGGGTTTAAAGCACTGCACCGATAATTCTTTCTCTTCACCAAAAAATACTTTTAAAATACAAATTTCTACTTTTGAAAGACGCATATTAAAAAACAAAATTCCTAAAAGTGACGACCTCTTCGTTTCATTTCAGTCTTACGAATGAATTACGCAAGCGTTTTTAAAGATGTGAGAATATTACACACCCGATTTCGACAGTTTATTTTGGAGATTTATACTCTGGACTTACGAGAATAATTTTTAAAAAGGTCAGGAAAAAATAAATGTGTTATAAATTGTTGGAATTGAAACAAGCAAGAGCCGATTATAAACTAAACACTACGTTTTAAAGCCGTGCTCGAGGGGTATTGGAAAGCTCTAAATTTGCTCTCAAAGCTACATTCAGGCATTACATAATTTGTTCGGCTTTTCCTGGTGTGTTTTCACTGCATTTTTACACACAAAATCAATTAGTGAAAATATTACGGTGGAACATTGCCATGAAAATGTTCAATTAAAGATTAAATTCAGGTAATAATGGGAATACTCCAGAAAAATGTTGCCATTCACAGAAATCAAATGAGGCATTAGGCAACGAAATTCCAAATAGGCATTCCAAAACCATTTAATGTCCCCTTCGTCCTATTTCCGTCTTCTAACATCTTCCCATTCCCTTTGCAATAATTATTCATCTTTTCTCCACTGTGCCCTTGCCTAATTTCCTGAACTTTACCCCAAACCGCTCCTCAAAAGCTTACAGTCCACAATCGACCTGTTTATTCAAGAGATGATTATTTGAAGCAAAACATATTCTTCTTAGCGTTTAACGGAAAAGCTTTTTTTAAGCCAATGTGATTCATATTGGCACGTAGGTACGGCGTTCGAGGATTTAGCTCGGCATGGAGCGATAAAGGAGCGAGAGATGGGAGGATGAGCTTGCGCAACTTGGACTCTCTCAAAATCACTAGCAAATTTGGCCCAATTGGCCACGCATGTCCAAGCAGAGAACGGAGGGAAATACGGCGGGAGCGAAGTCAAGAGCGCTTCTTTCAAATGGGCACTGAAGAATGCGGAATACGGTGCCCGGTCCAAAATTAGATTTTCAGCTCAAACCCATCAGCGTCTCGGAAATAGATTTCCTCGAATCCATACCAGCTATGCGAGAGCATCTCTGGCATTATCGCCTCGCTACTCGCAATGACGCGAACTTCTAATAATTCTGAATCCCCGGTTTGTGAGGGAGTCGCTCTCCGGAGACTCAAGATGATTCCTGAACCTCCGGCTTAGTGACATTAGTTGAAAATCGGCTCCATATCATTCCTGTGTACTCGTTTCACTTACATACAATTAAAAAAATAGAAAAATATCTCCCAAATGCATTCTTTAAGCTAATAAAACCCTAACTGCAAAGTATTTCTGCATGGTATATCGTTTAGGCTGAGCAGTAATGGCTACCGAAAAAATATCTTAACAGACCAAAACTCCCGAAAAATTATAGGAGGTTTCGACGATCAAGTTTACAGCATCAAAACTGCATCATAAAGTATATTTAAATACATCCTATATCAGATGCGACTCACATAGTACCTAGACATTTAATATTCGTTGTGACTTAGGGGATATCAACCAAGGTTTGGGTTCTCAAAGGAATCTAATAATTGAATAATCCCCCAAATGTAACTGCATGTTGGAGGACTGAGACACCAATGTTTACCTTACATACATACTCGAAATGGTGGTAATATTCAAAGGATAGCAGAATATTTTGATTTCAGTATTATGAATAACCAAATAACATAATAACAATTAAATAAATAAAGCACTGTGTGTACCAAAGATTTTCCATTAATGAGGATATGCTAACACATATAGAGATATAAAACTGCTAACGAAATGAAAATGCTCGTAGTTAGTTATTCACTGGGTACCAAATTCACAGGATAGAAAAGAAGATCGGCGTTGGACGCAAATTCTTTTTAGTATCATACATGTAATATTGTACATTAATTTTACATTTTGAAAAACTCATTAAATGGACCTTTATTCCGTTGGAGATACATTATTTTATGATGGCTTGTACAAAATATAGTGGTAACTACGTTTTCTAAATGATTTATCGTGCCTTGCTAGAACGAGAAAAGACAATAGCTGCATCTGCATCACATTATTTAATTGCCTTTGGCTAGCATGATATCGCCCTATTTCTGATATGTTCTAGGAATGAGATTGGGCACTTGTGCGGGGAGAACTTTAGTTTATTTTTATACGTTTTTATGTGCTTCTTTTAAATAGACGATTATTAACGAGATTTAAAATGTCTCTACTATGTTTCTCGACATACATGGTACCCTGCGAGCCACCATGTAGATGTTATTGAACAAACATAAGTTGAACTGAAAAATCTCATTATTAATCCTCTATTTTTAACACAAATTAGTTACCACAGGCCTGTATTTTCAAATGACTAAAATAATAATGCCAAGTGTAAGATCAAACATGTCATTTTTGAAGCATTTCAGCCTTGAAATAAGGCCATATCACGGCCAGAATAAGGCCATATCATGCAAGCAGAAGGCAATTAGTTTCAATTAATAGAAAAATCGACAAAACTGAATAACACTAGACTGAATAGAATGTTCTTATTCAAGGAGCTGTAAGATGTGTCAATTTGGCCAATCAACATCACACTGACTATACTCGTGAAAATTTCTCGTTGTATTAGAGCAGTAATGACAAAATTATCGTACCAAAATGTAACCATAATAATGGCAATAGGTAACTCTACCCGACAGTTAGTAATGTCTAGACATGATGTGTATTAATGAAAATGAAAGTATTATAGGGGTAATATTATTCATATAAACTATATACAGATTTCTTCATTACTATTATTTGTAGAAAAAAGTAGAATGTGGTTAAAGAAACGAATTTCTGTGACGCACGGTTTCCGAGTTCATAGAATGTGAAGCGAACTAAGTTAAATGTTCCCTTCTTCGCAGCTCAATTCGAAGTCATCAATAATGAATTAAGCGGAAAAGCCTTATAAGAGCACTTTGGAAATTTAAGCCCATAAATAAAATAATACCAGCTTTCACGTACGCTGTGGATAAACCCTAAACCTCATAAAGCATGTCCTCAGAGAGACAAATTGCGAGAGAGAAAAAGCCACACCATAACATATGTGATAATTTTGCGAATTTCTTTTTTCTAGCGTCAATCCACCCCGAATGCTTAAAATTTTCAACAGATCCAGGAAATCCATCACCGTTCTCAAGTATATCATAATGATAGCAAAACAACAACATTAATATCCATTTTTTATTTGAGCTGCTCAGGCGCCCGCGTAAGAATTATCGGCACAGCATTCGTCCCAGGGGTATCATCTCCTTGAAGCAAATTTCCGGAGTTATCTTTTATTTTCCAACCCCCGCCCGCGGGAACGACCAATAAAAATCCGAGGCGTCAATTTTTGAAAGCACTGAAAACTCTCCGCAATCAAGCCCCTGCATTATCTTTTTTCCACCAACGTTTCAATGCATCTTTTATCTCTGTCACCGAATCCCAAAAAAATACACGCGTCCGTCCCACACACACACACACACAAGCAGCCATAGATGAATACTCAGGGCGAAAGAAAAATGGTGGGGTTGAGTGAGGGGTACGGCGTGGGGGGGGGGGATGAGCGAGGGAGAGGTAAAAAAAAGGTTAAATGGAGTGTAACATCGCTGCAGAAAAAAATAATTTACCGATCCCTTGAGTGGGAAACGCATCAACGATTTCTTTCGCTAAAATCCCCAACTCAGG
>LYUA01001227.1:22769-35444 GCA_002093875.1 Calopteryx splendens | reverse complement strand
GCAAAATAATTCAAGATTAAAATAAACTCAATCGATAAAGCAATCGGTGGAAAGAAATTTCTAGGAAAGAGGACTGCAAAGATATGTATTGAAATATCAGGGTCAGATAAAAGTGGACATAGACTACAAGGAGAAAGAATTTCGGACAAGTTATGAATGAAATACTAAACAGATGAGAACAAAAACAGGAAACATATTAATTGAAAAAGATATCCAGGGATGGTGTGAAGAATGTGTGAATAAATTATGTGGAAAACATTTAGAAAATTTAACATAGACTGAATGGATAGAATATAGCATTGATGAGGTCTAGTAAAACTACAGCACTACGGGGGTACTAAAACTACGGCGAGAAAGAAAGAAACGGTACGAGATGTGAACGTAAACAAAAGGTAATTAAAATAAATGATATCTCAGAATAATTATTCATTGCTTTCTGAAAAAATGGATGGAAAAGATTTTTTATTCATTTCGCATGTTACACAAGTAAAGAGCTCAGTCAGTAACTTCGTAAATAATCCCTCTCTATCCCGGCAAAGGCAAAATCAGAAAAATATAAGAACTGTGGTATCGTAGTCTGAAATTAAATGTTCGGAAAATTTATCATTAAGAATCATCAATGGAAAATTAGAGGACGAGGAAAACAACTACTTAATTGAAGATCAATTGGAGGAAAAACGCAAGGCGCGATAGTATATGAATATGAGGCTTATTCGAAACTTCGTAATTCAGACTGCAAAAGTAAGTACGGATATGATCAGAGATATGCAGAGTAGTACGCGGCTCTCAGTGACAGCCAGTGCTTTTCAACTTAAACGCTATGTGAGTAAGGTGAACACGAAGTAAAAGTGGGAAGATTTCATTAATTTGGGAAGTGTTGTGGACGAAAATGGCCATAGTAAGCAAGCAAAGCAACGAAGGCACAGCAGAGGAGTGGATGTCAGGTTTGGTAATGGAGGATAAGAAGTTGATGGGAGAAATACGATAAAGGCAGAAACGAGGATGGAGGAGGCATGAAGATGTGAAAGAACGTTGAACGCTGTTATAAAGAGGATGTTTTATAAGGTGTGCGGAGGAGATGAAGGAAAGTAATACACATTTTGAATTAAACGAAAGAGGTCAGAAAGTTATAGGAAATGAAGAAGGAAAGTGTGGGGCATATAGTATTAATCTCCCACAAAATGCGTTCATTAATTCGTAGACTACATAAACATCGTGCTGGTGCTTTGGAACTATCCAAAGCCTGCCTTTAATTCATATTATAACAGACGCATCGATTTGGCTCTTTCCACGTAGTAAATAGTGTTAATTTTAGTAGCGTTTCACCTTAATTTCACTTACACATCAACCACCTCTCATCCGTTCGTCGGTGTCATTAGGCGAAACGGATTTCGGAGTGCATACCAGTAACACCGTAGATCGCGCGATGCAATTTATTGATGGCCACAAGACCCCCTTAACGGACTCCCTCACACGCTCCTGGGCAGAGAGCCCACCATTCCAACCAGGCGGGTGTAGATTATGGATATACCTATTACTCGTGGAGCGCGGGAACTAATGGGTCAATCTTGGGTGCGGGCAAAGAAGACGGCTCACCATTAATATCCTGAAGGAATTACGATACCGCTGATCCCTAAAGAACAACGAGGCCTTCGTGAATATATTTCCGACTCAATTTCCACCTTCACCCCAAACGACCCGTTCCCATCCGCCACATTTCGAGATCAAAAACCCTTCCTGCCCATCCGATTATCGACCACCTTCCTCCATCGGTTTTCACTCATCACCGTTAGGATCTTCTCCTCTGTATTGTTACGGCTCCCAAGAATTCTCAGCACATCTAGGAACCTTCTGCCTTCCTCCATTTTCAAATTTCCGGAATCGCAAAAGAGATATCTCCCCAGGGAATAACAAAGGCCCGAGGAATTCGAGATACATTAATGAAAAGAGTTTCTCCATAATAAATTCACAATTTGAGGGCTAACAGTTGACAAGTTTACTTAAGGTCCGTAAACAACAATCAATACGTATTAAAACTCATCGAGAATAAGCAAGCAGGTTACGGGAAACTGAATCGTTCACGTGGCTTTCAGTTTTGAATAACCTCATTATGGTCACACGAATAAAGATATTGATATATCTCCTTCAGGAACGGAATTATTTCAACAATCAAACGCAACTTAACAAGGCGATTTCAGCCATGTGATCAAACAAAGCATTGAATGTAAGAAAGAATTTAAAGTGGTCAGGAATGCCCTGGAATTCCTTTCACAGAACAATATTCAGGAGACGAAACTGCTTCTAGTAGAATCGAGAGAGTAAGTAAATATTCTACGGTCACCCACCAATGCAATCAACTAGAACGTTGGTTTATGCACGTGAGAACAGACTTCACCTTTCAGAACTCTGAATGCCGTAAGTAATTCACTTATTCGAGGCAGGGGAAAGGGGACAGATATGTTGCGCCTGCGATTTTCCCATAGAGTTGTGATAACCAGTAAATCCTACCCTTGAAGTTTTAGCTGGAGCTTTCAAGTGGTATAGGGCGAATTTAAATCCGAGCCCTTACGGTTAGTATCGTAACATATAGTAGACCAACACGCAGATCATTTTCATCATAAAGTAAATCATAAGACCGTACTCAAGTTTCTAAGAATTTACAAACATTTCGAAAAGGTCAAACATTAAAGAAAAATGTGTGTAAATGACTACAGTATATTCGCTCTACATATACAGCACATACCATTGCATACCATAAATCAAAAATACATACTCACAGTTTAATAATCCACAGTCAACATAGAAGGAAAACCTTTCCGCAGAATCTATCACTTTTTCTGAAGAAAATCCAAGATAGATGCTTGATCGCAACGGGACACATGATAGGACACCTTTATAAAGAGAAAAGTTTTAGTGGTTAATTTCTGAAAATTCATTATTAAAATTATTAAATCAATTTTGAATTCCATAGTAAGGACCAAGAGTACGGGTACTATGAAGGAGTCCTCCCTAATTCCCAAATATCAGGTCAATAAGCCAAATCCTTACGCAATGAAGTATTCAATAATCACATAGTGATGTTTAAGATCCAAGACTTCCAGGATAGTGATAACCACCAACCAAAGCAATCAAACAAAAATGAAATAGAGTGTAACTTTAAAAATATGGATTACAGTTTTTAGAGAAACGCCCATTTTGGCTATAAAAGAAACGTCTCAAGGTTCTTTCCGTTATAATTTTAAGATATACTGAATAGGTAAAGAAATCCAAAATAGACGTTTGAGTTATAGATTACACTAAATATTCAATGTGATACGATACGATTTAAGACCTGAAGATATTCAAGAATATTTATAATGATAATTCCCTGTCGGTCACGGGAAGTACTTTCCAATTAAACCCTCAATTGCGACATCCAAATATCGTTCGATTAAAAAAAAACATTTTACAAATATGTCTTATTCTAAGTTTTAAAATGAAACATAAATATATATAATAAATTAATCTTGAGCATCGCCCGACATTTATCTAGACTCTGTGCTCAAAGACACAGATTTTAGATAAAAATATCACTCAGTAGCACTCGGCGCGTCGTACCCTTTGGCTGGATCTTTATCATGCTATCCATGGCTAATTTGTTCACTGAGAACTATGGTGGGTCGATTTTAACTTTCTTTCGAATTTCTGTTTGCCTCAATTGAGATAATTTGTTACCTGGGGTGTTAGTTCAATCATGCTAAATTACATCAAAACCAAAAATTACCTAGCATTCCTGATTCCAAACAAGATCTGTTGAGGCATTGAAAATATGGCAAACCTAACCTAAATATTTTGATTCCTGATTGGATATTTTCTACATTCCGATTGTATTGGAGTCACTAGATGTATTTCACTTTCCAATATTCCAATAGCTCCGTAATTAATTAGGAAATGCTGGTATTTTCATTGAACTAATATTTTTCATAAAATGGTATCAATCGCTTGCCGTGGAATATTCGTAACTGCTGGTAAAATTAAATAAAATTTTTTAAAGCTTTGAGGAATAGTTGAATGAATAACAGAACTGGCCATGAAAATATAGTATGGGGTGAAAGTAACGCTTATAATTCTCTCATCATCAATTATTAAGGTAAATGTAAACTTTAGCATATCTAAGATATTCGTGTTTTAAAGTTTCTTCCTCCTTTTCTAAAACAATTATTCTCAAGGCGGAAATCATTCAATATCAATAACCTGAAACCCTTCTGGTATCTCATCAAGTACATACAATAGAGAAAACTTTCCCTAGAAGAGAACATCAACCAAAATACGCGCCCTAACATTTTCAAGAAATCTTTCCAAGGAGGCTGCTACACGCTCGTTTACTGGAGAGCCTGCTGCTGTGAGTTCACATTGAAATTATTATAATATTTCAAACCACTTTTCATTTTAATCATTTTCACCCTTCGGTCAATATTGTACATAGCTTCAATTGTGTCGATTCAGGCGTGATATTGTGGAAGGGGAACGTAATGGATTAAGGTTCAAATTAGTTACACTGCTCCACTTTTAATATAATAAATATATATAAATATACAAATATAATAATATATAAATAAATATTAAAAGTGGAACAATGTAATTAATTTGAACGTTAATCCATTTGCACATAGATCTTTAGGCATAGCATAGGTATATCAGTAAAATCAAAGCGATCAAAATTTTATATAATAATAGCATAATTTTTTTAAATGCACGATTGCTTAGTATTTTATTGGTCATGCCGCTGGTGTTTAAAACAACAGCAGTATCTGCCTTAACGAACTGCTCTGTAAATTACGAAAACAGGGTCTGCGATCAAGGGGAAAACATCTATAATTTATTGCTGAAAATTTAAAATATTATTTATCTTATGCCAAAATACTTCGGTCCAAAATTTACGAAAAGCGGAGAAAAAGCTTCACCTTGTATGAGTTACCGTAGAGATAAATAAGTGGTTCTTCCTCTCTCATTGGCAAAGGTCGTTTTTCCTTTTCTATCTTGCGGAAAAAAACCCATTCTGAAGCCGTGTAGAAAACACTTTCTTATCAGTGAAAACTTATTTCTCCGTCCTCGGCCCACAACTCCGTCCTCGCCTTCTCTTTCCGCAAGAGGTACCACTGCCTCGGGAGGAGAAGAAGAAGAAAAAATCCCCACCAGAAGGGGAGACGGCGGGGGATGGAGTGCACACGTCAACGGGGAAAAGGATCAAGGGAATTAAACCCCGGCCGCAAAAGAAATAGGATCGGATCGAAAGGCTCCTTGCAGAAACAATCCCGAAGAAAAGAGCGACCCTGGAAAATTCCGGAAGTGAAATAAAAAAAAAGTCATCCCGAGGAATCCCTTACCTTCCAAAATATTACATATCAGGAAAAGGCTGCAATGCTTCCATTTTTTCCGGCAGTCTCATCCCGATTTCTCATTCCCGGTATGCTTTCTCCAGGGCCACGCCCCAAAATGGTCCTTTCATGTATCACAGGTGAAGCATTCTCCCCATGTCCCAGGGAAAATTATGTGGACTCTATCATCGAATATTTGCAAACACAGCCATGTATCTCCTCAACGTTCCTTTTTCCGATATATTTCACCCCACAATAATCTTTTTCTTTTCTTCGTCCATTCCCAAGTATGAAGATAAGATATCGTGTTTACGTTTACTATTATTCCTATCCCTCGTATTTCATATAAGGATATACTATGTCCTTTACTATTATAGGTATATATATTTAAGTTTAGCCGTGGCTCACGTTTTTCTAAGCAGAAAAATTGATGACCAATATTTTTATCTTATAATTTACAAGTTGATAGAGGCATTGGTGGAGTCCGAAGGATTTCACCTAGGGAGGGGTATACGTCAAACCTGAATGACTTAAAACCGCAGGACAAAATATAATGAAGGAAGGAAAAAACACGACCACGAAAAGTACACGAAATCCTTATTTCTTTTGTTCCAAACGTCATCAGGATTTTCTTCATTAACCTATCTACTACTTACATTTCAGTACAAAAACTTGAATTACTGAGCTTTTAATTCTTACAGTCTCTTTCGCAAAATAAGGTTCTTATGCAATTTGTAGCCGGAGAATCTGGTTTTTCAGCAAGAAAAATACTATAGGCAACTTTCTCTAGCTGAAGGGTGGAGAAGACTACGAGAACTCGAATAAAACTCATAGAATAGAATTAGTAGAATGGAGCTTAATGTAATAACTAAGCCATTGATAACACTATACAGCCAATAGAGCAACTATGACTACACCACAGACACGCATGTGAATTCGATAAACGAACGAAAAATCACGAAATTTGTCCAATTATGGAATTACGAGTACATCAACATTACATGTCATCACATCAACTATTGGATTTACGTATACATTCATTTGTTATTAAAGAGAAATATTATCAAGTAATTTATATATTATTACCCTCAGTGACTTTACGAATCCTTCCATCTATAGAGTAGCATGGCCGCGTAACTTTCTCTTTTTTCATCATGAAGATTTGAAACAGGAGGAAAACCATTAATATCCCCCACCAGAAGAATGAACACTTTAAAAACTTGAATATTTTTGTTCTTCAGTGAAAATTGTAAATCGACTATCTATAATAAGGCAAAAATGTTGGATTTTTCAGATTTATATTCGATTTTTCAAGGTTTAGTGAGCTGTCACTTCATTTGTAAGTTTTCAGAAAAGTGCCTTCGCTATAGTTAGCACCATCAGAATGTTTCCTATTTCCTGAATTTTTTCTCAATTTATTAAATATAAATACTACCTATAATAATTACGCAAGTAAATATTCTTTGACTCCATGTTTTTACGGTTCAAAATATACTTAATGGAATCGATTAATTCCTCAGCGCCCTTATAATGAAGCATGTGCAGGCAGATGGCATAAATCAAGCATAACTTTGCAAATCATTGACCGAACGCCGTTGGAGAGGAGGTTGGGGACGGGGTGCGTTACGAGGAAAACAAAAAGGAGAAGGGGGAGGGAGGGAGAGGGGAGATAAAGGGTTGGAGATAACCCCCGAGGCAAACACACTTTCCGCTGGCCTTGTTACAGGAAGGAGATATTGATAACAGCCGGAATTAATTCCCCTGAGGCAACAGAACCCAATCGTGATTCGGGGTCCCTTACGGAATACGTGGGTAAACATTCGTAGCGGCAGGAACTTTTTCGGAAATCTGAAGCCTAAAACAAGAGAAGATGGATGGCCATGACCGCAAAGGGACATCGAAAATGAAATACGTCAAACAGGTAATGTACTTTAGTCTTTAATTTATTGACGCAAAGTATTCTGAGAAGGAATCAGTGTGTTAAGGAATGAATGTATTAACTTTCTTAGTATTTCCTTATATCTATTGAATAGCTCGCTGGAAAAAAATATAAAAGTACATCATCGGAATACATTGCAGTGAGAAAGAAGAGACAAATGCGGCCGAGAGGTGGGACAACCGGTAAAAATTACAAAAAGTCGGCGATTCGCGGAAATCAAAAATATCCAACCCTTTTGCATATTTTTTATTTTATCGATTTTTCCAGCACTTTCATATTTTTTTCCTCTAAAACTGTAAAGCTTTTTTCCGCATGGGCCAAAGAAAAAACTGTTCTTATGTTGCTGAATATGATCAAAGGACCATAAACACCCATAAAAGGAATAGTCGATGGTGGCGATATGGAATCTATGTTATAATAAAATTAATTGATAATCCAAAAGGATAGTAAATCTGATTTTGGGCTAATTCGAGGTCTTTCCGAGGAAGGAGTTTGGTCAAAAGATGCATTAGGCCCATTTGTATCCAAATATCGGAAAAAAAATTAAGCAGTCGATGTTGTGGGATGATAGTACCAGTGTAAAGAACCTTATTTTTGAACGAAAATTGGTGGATAGCACTAATAAACAACAATAAAATTCTACATACTCGTGTTAAGGCAAATGGCCATCTAGGTAAATATCAGTTTGCGTGAGGGCAGGAGGTTAAAACTTTTCGCAGCAGAAGTAGTGAGAACATATTATTAACCATAAGGAATAAAAATCATTTAAAATATTAGAAATTGAAGATGTATTCGTTGGATGAATGAGATAGCTACCAATTTTATTTTTATTATTGTATGAGTGGTATTAACTTACTCGTATTAACTACAGTTAATATGTAAAAATACTTAAACGTAATTTTATACATAATATTGTCTTGTAAATATACTGTTTGACAAAGTTAGCAAGAGAGGTAAAACTGAGTACCTCCTGAAGAGCCATATGTGGCTCAGGAGGACTCGATGTTAATTATTTTGAGAATATTGTCAAAATGTTATGTAATAAATAAATATAAATTCCATTAATTCCATATTACATTGCTTGTCCATGAAAGAAATTATATTTTCGTTTGCTTTTTGAGTTTCTATAATGTATTTCCTCGAATGAATCGAATATGTTATTGAGGTATTAATTATTAAAATGGTTGACTGAAGGGATAGGCGACTTATTGTAAATCTCTGTATGAATCAGATACGTAATTTATGATGGTGGATTGAGCATCGGGACCAGAAATATTGGGAAGGGAAGAAACAGGGGGGCTATCCGTTACCGCCAGGGTGTTTCAATTTATAGGGCCAAGAAACGGTTAGAGACGCATGGGCAGACTTGAGATAGAAATGAAGGTGGGCGTGGAGCTCATTAAATCAGTTACGGTTTAAGGATGATAAAGCTCTATTCAGCCAGTGTGCCGAGGGATTTGGTATTTGTTGAGTGCGTCGGAGGATCAATGCGTGAAACATGCGGTGAAGCTAAATCATAAGGAACCGAAAGCAAGGCTTCGTGTACAAATAAGGGCACGCATTTAGGGAGGATGGAAAAGGGTTTTCCTGCTTACGAATCAGGATCACCATCAATGGAAAACGAAAGAAGAACATGGTGAAAGTAAAATAATGAAATCAAGAAGAAAGAATACTACCTCCGGGAATGGCCAAAGTTGACCTCCTAGGAAACATCTCATTTTATGTTTAACGATTGATACGCATTGACAAAGATAAGTGATGACGGTAAAATTGGAAAATTAAGTTAATAATGGGAGAAGTACTTCGTAGAGTGACTGAACTTTTTCTGAAGACAAAAGATTGATAGGGCACACCCTAGGGCCCAACTGTACATTGTCAGGTGAAAAAACATCTAAATGAAAATGAATGCTCTACAGGAAAACGTTGATGACATGCATAGTCTAGCTGATTTGAAAATACTACAGAGAGGAAGCAAGAAAGAGTCCCAAAAGATTTGATTTACGTTTAATGATGATGACAGCAATGGGAAAGTAAAACAATTGATAAATGCAATAATTAAATACTTGTGCTACGGACGTTCATGGAAAAAGTCCATTGAAAAATTGAATCACTCATTGAAAAACGACTTATACACGACCTTCTTCATTGATCATCATAAGTTGGGCCGAAGTTTGCTCAAGAACCTCAAAATAAATTTCCAGAAAACTCCATGGTTAGCTACCCTAGGTTAGACGCTTTTCTCTCATCTGAAAAATGAGAAATTTTAATAAATTGCTTTTCGTTGTTACATTAGTATTTGAAAACACCGATGACTATTTTTCTTAACATTGATTTGTATTTCTGAATTTCCTTTTAGAGTGTTGGCCATTTTATTGGATTGTTTACAAAGATACATAGAAGGCCACATAATTAAAGAAATCGATAAGATAGCTTTTCACATATAACTCGTCTTTCTTAATTTCCCCCACCGGAGGTACTTAGGATATAAGTCGAATAGCGGAATTATTCTTGGGAACATAACGTAGCAGTGTAATAGCATAAAAGGATCACTAAAAAAATGCAAACTAATTATAAGGATAAAAAATTGTATGAATTTACCTAACTAGCCTTTTTCTTAATTTAAAAAGAAATAGTATATCCGATATTAAGACATTTTACGAATGTCTATGGTCATAATGGAAACATTGTGGAACCCAGGTGCTCGTTTATGGAAGATTAATCATTACTTCGTTCTTTTTCAAGCCGAGCGACCGCAAAACATAACTTTCTTGGTGATACATCTGTCCTCCATTTGTCATGATAAAAGAATGGAAAAAATATCAAGAAGTACTCCTTCAGAGCGTATTTTTTAATTATCACAAGATAGTAAAACGAAACTTTCCTCAATTCTCCTACTACACACTTCCATTTAAGACTTGGTTCTACGCACGACGTTAGACGTTCAGTCACTCAGAAACCTATCAAAAGATTTTTCATTAGACTTCCTCGCTTTGGAGAGAATCTCCGCAGAAGCCATTTAATTACGCCATGAAAAGAGGCAGACAGAGAAGGAGACATTTAGAGCGGTGGAAATGAGGAACGAAGAGTCCAAAGTGTGGGGGCGGAAAACAAAGGAATAGGGAAAATGAACTTTGTAATAGAGACAAAGGCTAGAGAATGAAAAACCCACACTAGCAATTATAGACCAAAAGGAAATGCATGGGAATCTGGCCTAATTATACTCTATTGCATTGCTTCTATTACAGGCAGTCTACTAACCAGTGGTAGGTTTTGGTTGGTCCCATAGGAAACTAGAATAAGAGCTTAAAGATCTCATGCGTCACTTTGAGGAAATTTATAACTCATATTGGAAATGAAAATATCTTGGTTTAGTCCACTTATTTTTTTTAATAACCGACAGAGATTTAACAAATATAGCCGTCGTCAAAGATACCTCTATCATGAAAACATAAGCATCGAACCCTGAGTGGATTAATTAAAAGAACTAAGTGGACCTTCCACAGATATTTTCATTTCGATTACTAGTACTGCAAATACAGGTCTTAACTTAGATAACATAGCACTGTAAAAAGTGAATACTCATTGAATTGCCTAAATCATTTTTCGGCGCCACATGGTTTTATCTTCCCATATGCCATCTAAAATGACTCATTATTTCTCGATATACCTCAACTTGTCCTAATACTTCCCCTATTATCACGGTCTTAAGCAACCATTACCTCTTAATACATCCCCCTTTCACATTTCCTCTCCTCCTTTGAGCCTCCATCACTTTCCCCTTCTTACTGCCATTACGTCGTTTACCTTACCCTCCATTCCATTATATCCTCCTCCTCTTCTTCTATTCCTTCATCTACAATTCTCCAATGCACGCTCGTCTTCTTCCTCAAAGACGAAGTTTCAAAATGATATAGCGTTCTATGGTTGATTAAAAATTCCTAGCTAATTCTTTCTTTTTGTAATTATCATTCAACGCTTTTTTAACTATGCTTTATTTCCTAGCTTAATTTATCACCTTGCCCTTGCCACAATAACCGCTTCCGTTCAAATACCTTTAAAAATCAGAGATGAACTCCTTCAATTTAATTTATTCCCTTCTGATTCGATGTTCCATCGGTTATCTGTAGCAATGCAAAACGCATTCAATACACAGAAATCCCAATAATGTTAATATCATGACAGGTAAAGAAACTGATGAAAATGTCCGCAGTGCATGCGAGTTTTTCATTGATTCTGAAGTTATAGCCATTAGTTATTAGGATGAACATCGCTTAGTTAAACCACTCTAGTTCTTTTCCAGAAACCACATCCTCGGTCTTCGTATGTAGTTCTTCCTTGCCATTGTTCCTAACTTACGGCCTTCAGTAAATTGTATTCCCCCAAAATATTTCAAGTTAGCCATCCTCATCCATTTCCCTGCGTCTTCGATAGAGGTACAACATATCTGCAATCGTTTATAAATATTTTAATTCTGCTTCTGTTATTTCCCACTTTCAGAATCATAATCAACTTTATAGTTAAGTAAGTCTTTCTTCTTTCTCAGCGGCTTTTCCCATTTTCAATTGGGGTCGCCATTCCTGACCTGTCATCTCCATTTCTCTCGAGATTTCGCTTCCCCCTTTGTTATTCAACACTCTCCCTTTGATTCTGCTGCACCCTATCTCTCCCCCTCGGCTCTCATTCTCTCTCTCCTACTCCTCCCCTCCATTTTCATTGCCTCGCTGCCCACATAATTATCATCAGTTTTCATGACGTCACCATGCGTCATGAAAGCAGATTATATAATGACCTTCTGTTAATATTTACACTGTTTTAACTGATTCCCTAATTCTCTCATTTTTGATCCTGCCCAGTGCCTTTTCTTCGCGCATATTTAGGTCTTAAATAAACATTATTAATGCCCAGAGGAGTGTTATTAGCAGACGGTAGTAGTTTCTCCTCTGGGAACGTCTTCTTCCTCAGCACTGCACTGCCTGCTACCGTCGGACTGTTATTAAATATTTTCATATTGTGAACCATGTAGGTCATGTGTCAAACCAGATTGATGCAAAAATTATCAAAACGGTAGTTCAACTTTGAGGATGGCAGGATAACTCAGATTCTTCGATAACTCTACCACCATCTTCCGTATTTCTGTACTTATATCCGCAGTATCGTTATTGAAACATGATATTGTTCAGTTTCACACTTTGAATGAAGCAATCGTAATTGATTGAATGTCCACCAATCGAATTAATACGGTTACGTATCATATGTGTCAAGATTCTGGCCGAAATGTTCATTCGCTATATGCCGACTTGGTGATAATTTCAATTAAGTTTGAATCACTCGACGAGCAGTTTGGAATCTCATCCACGAAATTCCATTAAGTTGATTTCC
>LYUA01001226.1:417641-442199 GCA_002093875.1 Calopteryx splendens | reverse complement strand
TCATCCTGGAAAATCACAGGTGGTACAGGGAAAGGAACTGGCCACCCTACTCTGATGTGCGAATTTCCGTTCAGCTTAGTGCTGGGTGAGCTCTACCCTCACCTACCAAACCGGGTTGATTATTGTGATTTTATCGCTTGCCACCAAACCGAAGGGGTGCAGTATTCCAGTGGATAGAGCACTGAGCTACTAATCAGAGGGCCAGGGTTTGATTCCAAGTGATGCCTCTGGGCACTCTAAGCTTCACTAAAGCTTTGTAGAAATTCTAATAATATATTCTATTCTAATAGCATAAATTATATTTTGAGTGCATATTATTGCTTGTTAAAGAAATCTTTTTTTATAATTTTTCAGGATCTAACCTCCGTTATGAATAGTCTAAACAAGTATGAGGATGACCAAATAAAGAAAAAGGCATACCCGTCGAAAGAAGATGAATTGTAAGCAAATTGGAATTCCATAAAAAAAAATTTAATCGGTGTTTCCCAGAAGTCAGAATGGGTACTGATAACACTAAGAATTAAATTGTCATGATCTTAGTATAAAAAATTGTCTATAATAAACAATTTATTTGAGATATGATAAGATGAAAATTATGTGAGTTTGCTGATGTGAAATCTAAGGGACTTCCACGAGGAACGTAAAATCCAACTAATTCAGTGAAATATTATGGATATACATATCAATTGTTGATCACATTCAATTTGTGTTCTTTTACATTGTTAAATTGCTAATCGTAAAGGGGTCTATGTGCCATAATTTTATCTCATCATATATTTATTTATTTTTTTGTAGTTGATTGAAATACATGTCATAGAATTAGAATGTACATTTATAACAAAGTACAAAAAATATATACAAAAAGATGAAACACACAAGACATACATGTATTTATGTATAAAAGCTTTCAAAAAACCCTTCAACAGTAATAGTATTACATTTATATGTGGACAAAGGAACACTGGATTTTTATGTGTACAATTATGGATATTATCAGAAGTTACCTATGTTGCTATGTTCAAGTTCTTCAAGGTAGCAATTGTTCCTAGGAGCTTGGAGCTCAATGTTGATAAAGAACATGCTATGACATATCAAGCTTTCTTTCTTAGCACCAAGCCCTGTATCTACAGTCCCAAACCCATTCTGCAGGTATTCCTGCTTTTTTCAGGATATGTAACCAAACAAGTTCAATAATATTGTTTTCATAAATTATGTACTGACTTATTTAACTAATCCACGTATATATAAATGGATAACTATTAATACACCTGTATTAATTTTGTATTGAATACATTTTGATTTACATGCTAATGTTTGAGATTAGCCATGTCCATTCTCCTAATCGATTCCTGCTAAACAGTACCTTTTCATCCCTGATGTTTCCTATCCTAAATTAGAAAATAATCCTTGTGTTATATCAAGATATTATTCCCGATGCCAAAAGAAACTCATTAAGGGATTCACTGAGCCCTGAGAAAAATTGATTTTTAAGCTTTCATTTTTTGCATTCTCTTGGAGAGTAATTTCTTACATTTAATTATAATTTCAGGGCAATTAAAGATCCCTGAATAATTAATGAGCTATTAAGTGTAATATTTTAAAATCATAATGTAGTATATTTTGTTATGCTCTGCGATCATTTCATTTTATTTTTCTACTGCATGTAGAAAAGTATTACCATTACTACATTTTTAACAATTTACTCTTTTTCAGAAATTTGACAGGATCAGAGTGGATACCCAAGGATAAGTTGGAAGAAATACTTGTTGAGACTATAAGTGATCGTGAGGTATATGCTTCAGATTTTTTGTATCATTAATTATATCGAAATATTATGAATGGATTATTCCTTCTGTCCTCTATTATTTTGAGAATTTATTTTTAATATTATGGGTATCATCATTGAGGGTGCTCTCTAGTTTTTAAATGTCCAGATTTAATGGTATTTCCTTTTATTTCTGAACACCACTCCCAGAGCAAAAACTAAATATGGTATCTCAGGTGTGGGAAGGGAAATGGTAAGGTGAGCACTTGGGGTAATAGTAGGGTTCAACCCTGAAATTTGAAACAGAGCCTTAGTCGGATAAACAAATGCGAAGTCAACAGTTTCCTAGAGTGAAGTATGGAGCTTACACAAGCATAGGAAACAAAGAACATGTGGAAGGGAATTTAAAGGGCTGGATTGAGCAAGGTAATGTTGCAAGGGATTCTCCATTATTTACTCTATCACAATTTTAAGCATTGATTATGGAGAAATATAAGAAAATCAAATATTTTATTTTCTGAATTTTAGCAAGAAATGAGCAATATTTTGATCTATAGTGATTATTCATCCTGTAAAAAAACTATAAATGTTACCAATTAATGCATTATTAATATATGTCAGTATGCCACATCAAATTATGTCTGAAAAATTAAGGTTAGGGGAGTTGAAATAATTTCGTGGAATCCTTTTTTTTTTCGTTGCACTACAAAAGTAATTCATTAAAATAATAATATAATGTTATGTAATAAGATTGTGAAGTTATTATTATTTATTTGTATAGTATTTTATGACCTGCAAGTTATTTTACACTATCACGGAGGAAGTAAATATATTATTGCTGTGGATTAATAAAATAGTTTTCTGACATTTTGATCGGAGCAACATAGTAATTATGACAACCATTAAGTCATTAGTTAATTCAATCTCAGGCTGGAAAGTATGAAATGAAAAATTTAACTTAATATTAATACAAGGAGCATGTTTGTCCAATGGTTGGACCACTGGACTACTAACCAGAGGGCCTGGGTTCAAATCCAAGTGAAACCTCTAAGCACCCTCATTTTCACCCTAGCTGTGTGATTTTTCTGGTACCAGAATTTATTGGGAAACAGCAGGCTGCTCAGGGAAAGGAACTGGCCACCCTTATTACCCTGACATGTGAATTTTACATGCTGTGGGCTTAGTATGATGTACTTCACTACAGGGCAGTTCAATGAAGTTTTGGTGATTAAAGTTGTTTCAATAAATGATAGTATGTGTTAAGCATGCTCTTCAATCCGTGGTCTGAGTACACAGATACTAGTAATTCCTATACAGCTTTCAATAGCTAAAGCTGTTGTGTTAGTGCTGTGGAAGTAAAGTGAAGGAGAAGGAATGAGATGTGAGGGAGGGAATGTAGGGGGAAAATGACGAGTAGATTTATGTGTGAGAATAATTGGAAGAGGGTGGAGGTAATGGGGCCCATGTATTTTTTTAATAATATTGCTAATTTATGGATAAAGTGCATTCACAGGGGTATAGTACATGTTCAGGTGCCTTTTCAGAAGGTATAAGTCTGGGGGAGACAATTAATTGCTTGGCTACACTGGATTGGATGAAAGTCTCAAAGTTTACTAATTATTTACAAACCAAACAAACAGCTCCCAATCTAATGATTAAGTTGGTTCAATGGGTTTCCAATATTTTTCTTCGCATGCTTTTTTCCATTGTTTTCTTACCTATCCAAAAAATGATGTTTCCTATTCATGTCATATGTTTCCATCCTGTTGTAATGAACCTGTCTTACTATTATTTATTTCCTTACCTTTACTTTTTCAAGTTCTCACTATAGAGGTTTCCAGAATATTTTCCAGCATTTGATGGTTATCAGTCAAAAAATTTGAATGTTCATATGTCATTTTTTTAATACCTACGTTGTTGAGCTCTTCTGAATATGCATAAACTTTTGATTCTCTCGTTTTACAGTATGAAAATTTTATCAAGGCTTTGGAAAGACTTGTTTGCCACCCCTATGCTTTCAGAATAAGGGATCATGTATTTAAATTTAGAAAATTACTCATGAGTCATACTAAAACAGCAGATATTCCCAAGGTAAGCTTTTTGGATTCATTACATAAGATTAGTAAATAATAACAATGAAAGTACAATGTAAACTCTAAATATTGTAGCTATATTTCTAAGGTAATGGAAGCTTATGGATTATCTAAAAAGCCATCCATTGTCGACATAGAAATTACATGCACCCAAGTTTGGTGAAATTTATTGAGAAAATTCAAAAGTTGATTTAAAACCTCTATAGATAATGTGTTTTGAGCCTCTAATCATGTTGCCTCAATTTTTTTGTTAGTGTTGCTAACATTTGTGCTAAGGCTGAAATGTTAACATCATTAGCTCATATCTTTAAGTTATTGGTGTTGGTATTGTTTTATCAGCTGCTGCTAAACTTCCAGAAGAATCTATTCTGTACTTCTATATGTTGCACAAAGACAGTTGAATGTTCTTCATATTTATATTGAGTTTAAATCTACCACGGCTTCTGTATGTTTTTGTTCATTGTGAATTAAATACCATTTTTTTGTGGAAGTGAAAATTAAAATTTTCAGTGTGAAAAAAACATGGCTAGATGTCTCCTGGGAGAACTCCTACAATTGTTATTGATGTTTGCTCTGGTATTAGTGTAATTTCAGTTTTCTCTCAGATTTAGCTTTTACACTTGACTGTAATGTTTTTTTTTACAAAGTACCTCACCAGACAGAATTCGATTCTAAGGGTGGCTCCCAGAAATGGAAATACTGGAATTATTTTTAAATGCTGAAATATATTGGAATCTTGAATCAACCACTAGGGAAAGTAGTTTAAAATAATATGGAATAATATTACCTATGTATTAATACTTGGAGAAATTTTTATACGTGAAATTTTGTCATTTGATTGCTAATATGTACTTATATTATTTAAACAAATTTGCATAAGTTATTTCTTACCCCTGTCATGTGTAGTATATCTAATCATTACCATATATGTTCTTATATAATCTCTGTATTAAAAACATATTTTTCTCTTTACCTACAGAGCAAAACTTGATAAAATGGTACCTTAAGAATGGTATTTTATTGTATTCTGATGTGTATTAATTTTAGGCATTTCATAGATTAAATATGGGAATAGAAAGGAAACAAGTAATGTTCATAGTGGCTTAATTCAACAATTTCCTTGAAAATCACAATAATTCAATCAAAACATAAATAATTTTCTTTTCTTGCGACTTTTGTTATAAATAAAATAAACAATAAGAGAATGTTTAGCCATAAAAAATTATCTAAAAGATCTAGTATGTGCTATGAAATAAAATTCTCGTATATGCCTTTAGAAGCTTGTTCATTAGAGTAGGTCTAAATCAAATGCTCTTGGAAATGAGAACTAATGTTGTATTTTTTTTACTTTGCTGTTTGTCTTTCTTGGTTTTTTTTAGCATGGAAAAAAGTATTTAAAATAACTAAGCATAAATACAGTGGAACCTGTCTATGGAAACCACTGACAGTTCCTGGAAAAGGTGGACGGTCTAGACAGGTGGTCGCCTAAGAGGGGTTGAAAGGGCATACTAGTTAGATCAAAGGGGACACCAAAATTGGAATATGGTATTAAGGAGTATTTGCATTTCGAGAGGAGGATGGCAATGCGACCATGATGAGGGCAATAGGAGAGAGAGGGCAGGAGTCGCAACAAACAGCAAGTACAAAGGTCTTACAATTAATGGAGGAGGAATACTGGGGAGGAGGGGGGTAGAGGTAAATCCTGTCCTTGGTGAGTGCAGTGGCCTGTTAGTGAAAAGACATTCTCACCAACCCTTGATGAGGGTGTGTGTTATTAGGAGATGTGAAAACCAGGAAGGTGGTTGGAACCCAGCTATATTTCAGGCATGGTCACTTCAACAGGATCCCCTCGTGATTCCACAAGGGAGGAAATGGGGAGCTGGGAGAGGGAGAAATTCAAGAGGGGGTGAAGTAGGCAGGGTAGGAGTGAATTATTTCAAGGAAAAAGGTTAGAGGTGATTAAAGGAGAGGAACATGGGAATGAATACTCCTTACCCAAAGAGACGTGGGGCATCATTGAAATTTGGCAAATCCGTCTGCTACAAGGTGTCCAGTTTTTAACCTTTAGGAAGGACACGTGAAACAATTGGTTATAATTTACTGTTGTGGGCACAACCTATTAAGTGTTTGGCAAACCCTAATGAGGGATTGGAATTTTTTAAACACCTCATGTGTTCCTTGGTTTGAGTGAAGATTCTTCTTGTACTTTTCCCAAATAACATGCCGAGTAGTCATCGCACACTTATGTACCTCAACTTATATACCTCTACTTACCCCATATTTTATGGTCTGCTCAAATTCATCTTATCCTCATCATGATTATCTAAGCTCGGCGCAGTATAAAGCAGCTCTGTAATAGCAATAAAAAGGAAACTTGCCTTCAAGCCTCAATAACATTAAAAAACTGGCTAAATTATGATATCTTAAATACGTTCATTACATTATTTGATAAAGATAGATCAAATACAAGTGTTAACGGCTAAGTGACAAAAAGGTAGGGTGAGAGCCAAAGTTCCATGTTTCGAATACTGTCCAACTAGCTCTCTTTCCTGAAGCATATTTCAACACTTTCAGTTTACTTGTAAACCATACAAGTTCTTTCATTTAATAAAAAAAATATCAATGGTGTATGTCAGGAAATGCAAAATTATATATGATTAATTAATAAATTCTTACCATGATATGTTTACTCAAATTCATGTTCCGTGTAGACTTTAATATTTTGCAACCAAAACATATCATGCACTTAACAGGAATATTATCCATACTTTGAATCTCATATGACTCAAAATAATTCCACAGATTTGGAAAAGGAACGCCTTTCTTCCGCAATGGTTACCATATCACTTCACTCTTCTCTGCATTGATTACAAGCGATGCTTTACACACAACGCCCATCCATGACATGAGCAAGGTTTCGCGTAAAAGCTGGAGATGCAGAACTAACATTGTACCCATGCCTCTTACATTTTACCCATTTGCAAGTATCTTCTGAACCTTCTCAAGTTCTCCAAAGTGATTAAGCGGCTTCGCTCCTAGAAAGGGGTCACCCTTCGGTGGATGAGAGAGAACCGAAACTTAACGTTGCCAGGTGCACTCTAATCAGGATTTACATTAGTTAAAACTGCCTCTAGATAGCATTCAATCTATGAGGTACTCAAGATTTCAAATTTTCATTTACAATTACTCATATGTACTGATTATTCAAACATGCTTTGAAGTAGATAACCAGCAAAAATCACTCTTAAAAATGTATCAATTAGAAGAAAAATTACCAATTAAGTAATAATTACAAGTAATTTGATTACTTTTACTCCATTACACGCCACCACTGGAAATAATATGAATTGGATGCACCAGGTATCGACATATGTGTGAAAGAAGTGTGATATGCTGGTTTAATCATGTTGAGAGAAGGGACGAGAGTCCTATCACCGCATATATATGAGGGTAGGGTGAATTGTTTGAGAGGTAGGGGTAGACCAAGAAATTCTTGATTTAACATTGTTGAACAGACTCTTGAAACAAGAAAAATTCCTTGTCTTAGGAACAGATGGACATGAATGAAATAATGAATTAATGTGACAGAGTCAAAAGAAGAATATGAGGACAGGGCAGTGTGGAGGAAATTATTGTAAGGGAGTAAGTTGTTGAAATAAATTTAAATTATGCTTTTCGACCTTGCCAATCTTGAAAGGGAACTGTGTGTAGGGTATGCATGTATGTATTTTTTATGACCATGTCTCTCGATTTTCAGCGATGACATCCATCATGCAACATTATTAGAGTATATTAAAGTATGCACTTATTTTACTTTACAGCCAGAAGTCCGTGAGGATGGAAAGTCTGTTATACATGTTACTGGTATGTATCCATTGTTCTCCTTCATGTGGTTTTTGTTACTTTTATGTTCTGATGTAATGAAAGTTTTTTTGTGATCCAATAGATGCCATTAGGAAAACAGCTAAAGCTTGGGCAACCATTACTTATCCTGGATCTGGAAACATACGCATCAATGGAATGGATATTCTTTATTTTACAAACATTCAGTCTCGTGAACAGGTGAGAGTTATAAACAATCTGTCCATGTGTTTTATATCTGTTTTATTAAATCAATGGTCTCTTTACATTTAGACTGCAGCATAGAGTAATTGTATATTACTTTCCATCTCTTAGGAATATAGAGACATTATTGTTCTTAAGGTTACATTACTTTAACTTCACAAGCCTCATTCATTTTATGTTTCTGAATTATTCTCTTCATAAATGTACCTAATGATTAACTTGTGGAAATGTACTTATGTAAGTAGTACTAATATGACTATAGTACAGAAAAATCTGGGAAACGAGTAGAATTTGAGGTTTTTCTATGTTTAGCGAATGTACAATGACAAAAGGTAAAAGTCATAGAAATGATGGTCATCATGGTGGATCATGTTGAGAAAATTATTTTCCTTCCTTAGATGTTACAATGCCAATTGCACAAAGCGGTTATCATTTTATTGTTTGATGTATTGTTCTAAACATAATGCTAAGGATGAGAAAATAAGGTCTTAGTTCTGTTGTTCAACTGTTTCTCTCAGGAACCAGAAGAAAAAGTCCGACTGGAGAAAATTGGTTCTTTGGTTTAATTTCCCATTTAAATTTGAAAGTACCGAGTAAAATTTGTGCAGAAGGATACAAGTGAACATTTTTTTGCACCAGAATACTGGATGTGTTGTAAAACCTTCACGTCAAGAAATCTTGTAACTTGGCAAAATTAGAAAAGGTATTTACTTCTGCTAAGTTTACCTTCAACACAATTCCTTAGCAGGAGCATCCACTAGTGCTGGTTTCAAGATTGCAGTGGCATATAATCATATAATTCAATGGCTATATCCACAGTAGGAGATAAGTTTCACAATACTCAATGACTATCACAAAAGTAATCGGTGTAGTCTCTTTTTGTGGGTAGTTCCTTTTTTTAACTCACTCTATAAATTTATTTTATGAAGTTTTCTATTTAAAATATTAAAAAAAAATATGATATATTAAGTATGGAACAAGCTTTAATTCAGTATTTTATTCTTCTTTCCCATGTGTGTAGTGCCATGATTGTGTGTCAAAGTTGTGATGCACACAGGTGGTTGCCAGTTTAGTATTTTCTTTGGCCAACGGTTATCCTTTTTAAATGTGAATACCATTTTAAGTTTTTTTTTCTATTTTTTCTGTGACTTTTTTCTGCCTGCATCATTTTCCTCTTGCTTTCATTTGTGATTATTTCTAATCTTGATATTTTGCCGCTTCTTCTTAAAAAAATACATCTCTACAACCTCCAGTCTCTATCTATCCCTTTGTGTCATTTCCCAAGTTTCTGCCCCATAAAGGAATAGCCTCTGAATGATTGTTTGATATATTTGATATTTTGTGTTTCTCTTAACCCTAAAACACAATTCAGTCTACTTATTGATTGATGTATTCTGCTTGTTATTTCTTTCTTACTTGTTTACTATTTTGCAATCGTCACTCCTAAGTATGTGTACTCAATACTCAGGCTTCGATGGGCTCTCCTTCCATTTCCAAAATTTGTATCATCCGTGTTGATACCATATGCTTTGTTTTGATAAAATTTATTTTAGGCCAGGCTTATTATATACTTCTACTAGTTTTCCCACCATATACTCCACGTCATATTTATCCCCAGCTATTACAATTTCATCACCTGCATAAAGTAATGCATGAGGCAAGTCTCTATCTATATTTATTCCCATCCAGAACATTTGTTCTGCCATTCTTTTAGAATTTCATTGTTATACATTTAAAAAGAGTAGGTGATAGGCAACACCCTTGTCTTAATCCTTTATTTTGTTTCATTGATGGAGATAGCTTATTTAATATTTTTATTTCATAATTTTAACACAAATTTTCTATGGATACAATGCATTTTCCGATCATGTTACTTTCACCTAAAATACGACAGAGATTTTTGATAGGCACTGAGTTGTAGGCTTTTTATTGTTATATTATTATCAAATAGGTCTCTATATTTCTTGTTTTTATTTTTTCCATTAGTTATTTTAACATAAATATTTAATGCATGGAAAAGATAAAAAATTTAGTTTGGAGAAATTTGATGGTACACCTGGTGTAAAAATCAGGCCTAATCACTTTGATAGTATCCCTGAAGCTGTGCAGCTTTTTCTTGGTGATAAATCCAACCGGTACTACAGTCAGTATATAAATAAATACAAATTATTTGTTAAGTCTAGAAAATGGTTCAACATTACTGTTACAAAAATTAAGAATTTTCTTTCAATAATAATCCTAATTGGCCAAGTGAGGAAAACATCGTTGGAGGAAAATTGGAGTACTGATCCTTTTATAATGCCTGTATTCTTGCAATTGATGCCTATAAACAGATTTGAATATATTTGGAAAGCATGGCATTTCAACAACAAAAAATTGTATTCAAACAAAAGGGCAGACAGGCTTTTTACAAACCAGGCCAATATTGAATAAAAATTTGTACTAGACTATATTGTAGAAAAATTTCAGACATAAGCCAAAACAAGATTTATCACTAAATGAGGCAAGGATTCCTTAGAGAGGAATACTGAAAATCCACCCATACAAGCCAGAAAAGACAGTTAAATATGGACTGCTTTTTATGCGAAAGTGAACCTATTTACATTTCAAAACTTGGAGAATTATGCAGCTGAGGGAAAAAATTTTGAAGAAACTATCCTTTCAGTGCTCAAACTATCTTTGGCCAGTGGCATCAGGTTTACTAGTATAATTGTTATCATAGCATAAAAATAGCAGAATCTCTTCTTGCCACTAAAACAAGTTTATGGCATGATTAGAGTGAATAAGTTCTTTCGAAGATGAAAAAAGATACGAAAAAATTGAAAAAAGGAGAATTCACCTTATCCTGAAAAAGCCAGGTCCTGCTCCAGATTTGGAAAGATAAACAGGAGGTTAGAGTGATAATGACCATTCATTATGCAAGAATAGGCAATGCAAGGAAAATGAATAAAAGGTCAGGGCTTGTGGTCAAGATGCCTAGTTTTATTCTGAAGTACATTGACTGCATGAAGGGTGTTGACAGACCATACATATATTTACCATACAACAGGATACTAAGAAAAACAATGAAGCGGTCTAAAAAAGTTGTGCTGTGGTTGATCAATTGTGCACTTTTTAGTTCCTTCGGGGTGTATAAAGCATTGGATAAAGACAGCAAAATGAGATTCAAACAATTTCTTCTCAGGAATTCAAAAATTGGGTAGATAGAGGCCAATACAAGGTGGTGGGTCAAATGGCAATAAGGAACCAGCTGTGAAAGTGCTTAAACAGTGGGACCCTTAGGAAGACAACCCCTCTGCAGATTTGGTAATGCATCATATTGAAACCAAAGTAGTACTAAGGGAGAAAAAATATCACACATGGGTGTGTAAAGTGTGCTTGTCAAAAATGTGAAACTCAATATATGTATATGTAGCTTTTGCCTTGCTCCAATGAAACAAGGTAACAGCTTTTTGCAGTATCACACCAAGAAGGATTAATGACATCATATGTTAGTTAGTGCAAAAAAATCCATTGAAAAATTTTAAATAATAAGCTCTAGCAATTTAAAAAGAGTTAATTTTAAAGCGGTCTCATTTAAATATCTGCCGAAACAGGGATGAGAGGGATACCTTTGCATTTGCAGGCTGCTGCGTTGCCATTTGATATTGGCGATTATAAATATCGTGCTTAAATTTATCTGGGCCATATTCAAATGAAATATTGGTCTTTAAGCTTCGCCGACTATTTCGGAAAATTCGCTTGGTTCATTATGCTCTCGGATTCGCTTGAGCGTCCGTGCATTCATATTTTATTTATTCTATTCTCCGAATGATACAAATAGGACTAACATTTTTCGGCATTTGGTGAGGAATGGTGTTCATCCCTATCAGTACGCATGAGGTACACTCGGTTGAGAATGGAGGAAATGTATTAATAGAAACAGAGGATTAACGCGAGATGTTCCAGGTAGCCGACAACTTCAAAAATGTAGGTCATCAATGTGTGATCCTCCAAACCGCGCGTTTCTCCTCGTAGTTCTTAGTTATGACATTGATGGCGCTGGATGGCTTAATGCGGTGGCCGCGGTGGCCTTTTCTGGTGTCATTCTGCTCAGGCTAGAAATAACCGCATTGGGTAGTGGCACAGTGGTAGCTTGGCGAACGTGGGATGTGGTGGGCTATGGGTTTCCACGAGTTTTGGTGAATTTTCTTCGCGGATCTGGAAAACAACCTAGTAGGTAAGTAAAATTAAATTACATACTGATAAAAACTTTCTCTATGTTCTTTGTTGCGAGATATGTGGCAACCTCTCATTTCATTACTTCGTTAATATCAGAAAACATAAATAAAGGCCTATGAAGTGCATTTTTCACGTCTCTGTGTGAATTGTCGTGAGTCGACCGTTAATTTTTCTAAAAGAACGGGCCATTTGGGCCATTCGGTAACGCAGTGCCGTCTTGGAAAACTTTGGCAACGGTGACTCACGGGCGTTAAAATTCCCGTGGAAATCTCTAATAATCACCGTCGGGTCGAGACCTCAATTCTGGGGTTCTTGCGGGAAGGACTCGACGTATACCTTGCTGCTGCTGCATTATGTTTTTAATCAGGCTCAATAAATTCCCTGCGAGTCATTATTATTGTTTCCTTCGGTCAACTTTTATTTCTCAATGACGTAATGTGTGTTCATCGCAGAATATAGTATTAAACTGTAACAGATGTAAATCTCATTTGTATTGAATGATGGAAAATTGGACTTAAAACTTGCTCATTAAAGTGTCGGGAAGTAACGAGAAGGTTATTTGTTAATAAAATCTAAAATTTTAATTGGAAAGCTACTCTTCTTAGCCATTAAAATATTTTATGTTTACAAGCTATGTCTTTATGCGATGAACTTCAATTATTTTCTCATGATGGTAAGATACGGACTTCTTGCTAATGACTAACTAAAGTTATCTCAAGGATATCTTTTCCATGCTAAGTAACCTCTCGAAGGTCACGATTCCAGTCTGAGAACAGGGAATGATTTCCTTCGCCGCTCTTTATTTGCTTTGGGACGATATTCCCGACAACTCGTGTACTGAGTTTACCAATTACAATTAATTTGAATTTTTTTCCAGACCTGCCCTTTGGAAAAATGGAGAAGAGAGTAAGGATGGACCGTGCGACAAGCATGACGGTTGTGGAGAGGAAGCCGTCTAAAGAGACTTCTTTTCGATATAAATCCGTAACCCCATCCCTTTTGAAGCGGTGGAAGTCCAGGAAACAGAGGGACTTGATGCCCTCCGAAGATCGAGGGGGTGTGGCAGGTTACACAAACGATGCCCTATCTTCAGGAGATGAAGTATATCTCGGAGATCTGGTCGAAAAGGAAGTTGAAATCCAGCATTCAATGGATGACGTTCTGAGCGTTCGTATATGCAAAGATCGAGTGCGACATAGCTTAATGGACCGCATGAGAAAGTTGGTAGGATCATCAGGAGTCAAGCTTTTGGAGGCAATAGAAGGGAACAATGAAGAATCTGATGCGATCGACTCATACACAAGAGCATCAAAAAAAGTAATATTTCTATGGGCTACGTTTGTAGGACGCGCAGACATAGTGAACAGAATGTTAGAAGAAGGTATTGGAGTGGACACAAGAGATGAAGAAACTGGATTGGGTCCCGTGCATCTCTGCGCATTATCTGGTGATCCTACAGTCGCGAAAGCTCTTATAGCCAGGAAAGCGGATGTTAATTCCGTTTCATTGGGCAGACTTCAATTGTTACTGACACCGCTGCATTGCGCAGCGCTTGGAAGTTCCCCGGAGATATTGAAGTTACTCCTTTCTTCGGGAGCCGAATTGGCTGTGGAGAACGAAGACGAGACTGCTCTTGGGTACGCCGTGAGAGCCAACGCCACCGAATGTCTTGACGCTCTCGTCGCTGCTGGCGCCTCAGTCAATGCCTTCGGAGCGAGGGGTTACGCCCCCCTTCATGTAGCAGCCGAGCTCAGTCACATGGATTGCATCCCAATTCTTTTGGCCGCCGGGGCAAACCTGAGAGAGAAGACACAAGATCACAACGGGTTCACCCCTCTGCACATATTAGCCGGTGACGGAGACACCGAAGGAATACGCGTCCTCCTTAAGGCAGGAGCGACTGCGGAAGCGCTGGATTCTCGCGGGCAAACCCCACTGCACTTGAGTGCCAGAGCGCAAGCTGCAGACGCAGTGGGGGAGTTGCTGAGAGCTGGCGCCGATCCAAATTTGGCGGATTCCGAGGGGCGGACGGCCCTTCACGTTGCTGTGTCAGGAAGGCGCCGACCAGCGTTTTCCGTTCCCGTGGTGGAGACGGTGACGGCGTTGCTAAATGCCAATGCCGACCCATGCGTGTCCGACACCTACGGTCGGGCTCCCCTCCACCTCGCGGCCATTAATGAATTGCCCGGGTGCGTGGACGCTCTTATACGCGCCGGCGCAGATTTAACTGCCAGGAGCTCGCCGCCCCACGAGAAATCAAGTTGCGGGTGGTGGGAGTGGTTTTGCTGGAATTCCAGTGGGGATGACGCCATTGATGGACCCACCACTCTCGGTTTGGTTGCAAGGCGGACTCCAGCCTGCCTTTCCACTGTAGTCGAAATTCTGGACTCAGCCATCACTCTGTCCGATCACGATGATCCGGAGTCTCCCCCGAGGAGGGAAGTGGAAGTACGTCTTGATTTCCGTGCTCTGATTCGGCACGGAGGTGGTAGGGAAACGCGATTCATGAAAACGATGGTGGACGAAGGCCAAGCAGAAACTCTATTAGAGCATCCTCTATGTCGTGCCTTTCTTCACCTCAAATGGGGTCGCGTACGCAAATTTTATTTGGCGAGAATATTTTTCTGTGCAGTTTTTGTTGGTGTGTTTTCATTGTATGCCGTCATGACCAATGGATGTATTTCTATGGATTCTATTGATCCCCAAGTTATGGAGAAAAAATTTAGTTTGGTAGTGAGTTTTACCCCAGCCAATAATTGCTCAGTTAAAAGTTACAAATTGGATACACTTGATGGAACTGTTGACTCTGCTGAAAGTGAATGTGAAACGAATGTCTTTGTAAAATTTTTTGAAAAGTACCAGTTAATCATAATTTCATATTACTTCCTTTGTGTTCTGATTGTTATAGAAATCTTGAGGAAAGGTTTGGGGATTTTAGGTAGTGGTGTTATATCAGTTCGACACTATGTTTTACAGTTTCAAAATCTTCTAGAGTGGACTATGCTGACAGGTGCTGTAATAGTGTGTGCTGTACAGGGTATTAAAGGTTCTCATGAAAGTTGGGTGAGACCAATTGGGTCAATATCGCTTCTTTGTGCATGGATTGATCTACTGTCTGTCATTGGCCACTTGCCTCCTTTTGCTGCTTATGTTCATATGTACACAACTGTTTTGAAAGAGTTTTCCCGATTACTCTTTGCTTATGCTTGTCTACTTATTGGATTTCTGATTGCATTTATGATCCTTTTTCCTGCAAATGATCAGTTTCCTACATCTCTGCGGTCAGTTGCGAAGGTTCTCATTTATGCTACAGGAGAAGTGAGTGATGAAGTTTTAGGAAATGAAAAGTTCATTCAATCTATAATACCAACTCTAATTTTTGTGACATTTATTTTGCTTGTGTCTGTTGCATTAATGAATTTGCTTGTTGGAATTGCTGTACATGATATTCAAGGACTTCAAAGAACAGCTGGGTTAACGGGGCTAGTTCAGCAGACAGAGTTGGTGGCATATGTTGAATCTGCATTATTTGCTGGTGCAGATAAAGTTTGTGGTCTAAGATTTCGTTTACTTCGGTTTCTGAGGAGATCTGCACTAGTGTCGCCCTCTGCATATCGTGTAGTTCTCAGTGTGCGTCCATGTGACCCTAGGGATCGTCGCTTACCACCGAGTGTGACTGCCGATGCCCTGGAAATTGCCAGAAGTAGGAATAAGCTACGCCGAATGGCAGCTGAAATGCCTAATGGTTCAGCAGATGCTCTATCTGCTCAGTCCACTCTTACCCGTTTTTGCCGTCAGTGTGGCACACAATCATCATTTAAAAGTGTAGGTGGTATGCCGTGGGAAGGTAAATTAGCGAAAGAAGGAATAGCTCGGCTGACCAAAGAAGTTGGAGAAATAAAAAAGTCCTTGGAAAAGATGGGTATTTCTTTAGAAACTCTGGTGAACACTGACAGAAATGCCCACAAACCCCATAGAAAAATAAGTGAAGAGTCATTATAAAATTTATGGTTAGAATGGCTTAATTTATCTATTTTTGTATTTAGAAAAGCAAAAAATTAATACATTCCTGCGATATATTCCAGTGGCTTCAATGAATATTCACTTTTCCAAGTTGAAAGACAAGTGCATGATTAAGGAAACTTGAATGTTTTTCCACATTTTTTTCATGAAATTTATGCATCTTTTTCCTTCATTCAACTAGTTTGCCAATGATTTGTTACTACCTCTTTTTCTGTGATAATGTACTTATGCAAATAATTAATGGGTTGGTATTTTTCCAGGAAGTTTTACTAAGTTCAGATTTAGGCTTTTTTGATTTCATTTTGAATATACCTTTGTAAATGTGATTTGGTAATGATGTTACCTGAGTGGTAAGAATCTCATTGAAATTTGAGAAACCTTCAAAATATTGACCCATTTGAATTTGCTTATAATTGAAGTAAGTCAATTGTACTTATCTTGGAAATTGCATTCCATTTACTGGAAAATAAAAGGTTATGAAGGTGTTATAATTAGAGATGTGACTGTTGCCTAAAGATCAATCTTGAAATGCTAACTTACTCTTAAATGTTTTAATGGCCTCATGAAGCATACTGAACCATTTATGAGTGCCAAACTGGTCCTTACCTATGATCCTTAAAGATATTGGGACCTGAGTTAAAATCAAAATATGATGTTGAAGGTGGCCAGTTTTCTGACCTTTAAAGGCCCAAATTGTGAGAAAGGCTAATTACTCAATTATAATACTCAATATTTTATAATATTGTTGTTTCTAAAAATATTTCTCCCATATCTTTGGGATTAATATTTTTGATTTTCTTATAAATATTCATATGTTGTTTTTATGAGATGATAGATTTTTATTTTTATGATGAATGGTCAAAGCATTTTTAAAGTTGAAATGTAACATATTTAATACAAATAAATTAATTGGATGTAATTAACATGAAGTATTTTTAAGTAAGGTTTAAGTAAGTTCCAACCTTCCTGTTAGAGTTTATATATAGAAAACTCTCTTACTCTCAAGAATGGGGGTGATGACTTTTTGCACTAAATAGGCATTTGATGACACTTATTATATGGTTCTAAAAATATTTCACATTTATGAATGGTCTTAAATTATTTGTAAACAACATAGTGGTTACTTCCATGAACTATTAATTGTAATCACTTTTGCCAGATATAGTTCTAAAGCTACAAATGTTTAAATGGTAATGCCATTAGTGGACATAGTAAACATTGTATTATGTTAAAGGTTTGGGACTAGAATAGAATTCATGGTTGTGAAAGGATTTCGGTGATATTTTTTTTGCTCAATAGCATGTAAAGGGAACATTGCCATACATTCTGGCACACCTCATTTTGACCTGGATATTAAACTAGCATGATGTAAAAAAATGAAGTTTCATTATCATCAATAGCTGTCAACCCCGAGATTAATTGAATGCAGTTATTAACTCAATTCCCATGTCAGTTATTATCTTCGAATTATTTTGTTCCTTGCCTTCAAATCCGTCATTATTTGTTTCATATGTCTCCTCTAGCATTTTTCCAAGGTAGTTCTTGATGCTCACGTTTCTCACCATTGCTATCTTCTAGTATGTCTAAAATTATGTGAAATTTTAACTCATATTTTTACTTTCTGTGGCCATCTTTCTTCTCCCGTTGTGCATAGAACTTCTTCATTCTATATTAATTATATTCGTATCACAGCAATTTCATTCTTTTTTTCCCAGTTGTTTCCAACCATATGTCTCACATCCATGGAGAGATATTCGAGTTGCTTCTCAAAATTTCTGAGAAATTGTATATTCCACTGAAACTAGTTGTATTACAAACTTATGTGACTTGGTATGTTTTTCAGGTGCCCATCTGCTGAGCAGCATCTTTATAAGTGCATGTGTTTCTTATTTTTGTTGTTTTTGTTTCGCCATGTTCTGTATGTGGATTCCATAATGTCTTCCTCTGTGAAGATTGCTGCTTTGTTTCAGTCAACCATGCACCCATAAATTATCTGCAGTTATGATTGGACAGGAGTTTGGGTCATCTCGACCTGTTGCTTGCTGCACAATGCACACCTTAACCACTTGTGGGACTGGCAGTTGAAATGTGCACCAAGTTACTCTTTTTCATCTCTTCAAAGCTATCAAGCATCTTCTTTAGCTCCTCTTTTCCGCTTCCACTAAAGTTATGTCATTAGTGACGGTCATGCTATAATGATTTTTTTCTTCCCAAATGCACTCCTGAGTTTTCTTCTTCATTTATTTAAGTCTTTAAATGGATGCTGAAAATAATGGGTGAAAGTGCATACTTGTCTTATTTTCCAGTCATTTTCCTACGTTGGTTCTGATAAACTATTTAGTTCAGTCTTGTCAGTTGCATAATTGTCCATTCTTGAGATCAACTTGTTGTGCCTATGAATCCTTTCTAGAGTATGAAAACATCATAAGTTAAGACTTGCAAATAATTTAATTGATGTCATAAGTATTAATAGCATTGTTAGGCAATTTGATGGAGAAAAAAACTTTGTTGGTCCCATAAAAATTGGTATTAGTCTTGTGACAAGATAAAGGTGCATGTAAAGATACTCTATATCTGGAAGACCAGGAAAATTCTAAGTTGTAATTCTCTCTCTTCAGAAATATATCTCCAAATTTCAATGAGTATGTCTGTTTTGCGTGTTTTTTTTTGTGAAAATATAATCATTGTATTGATTTTTAGTATCATTTTCAATGAATGGCATAAACAAAAATTGATGGAATGGCTTTAAATTTCACAGGTATTTTTTTATCAATATACTGATACCTTCGTTACATGCTTCATTGTAAATTAAATTCAGGTGAGCAAGGCACAAAGTTTTTGGGTGTTTTTTAGAAAGAAGTTTTTTTACCTGACCAAAACTCAAATTGCCTCTATTTCATCCACCAGTTCTGTGTTTCTACGTATTGTTGTAGTCTGAAGTTATGTTGTTGGAATTCCACATTCAAATCATAGGAGTAGCTCATTGTCAAGTAAAAATATGATCCTTTATTTCTTGTGCCAAATATCCAGTTTAGCAACTCTTCTTTTCTCTCTAGGTTATATTTCCTTTGATATTTACTGGTCTCATTGATCAAGTTGATGTGGATGCAACTGTCATAGGTGGTGGAGTCACATCTCAAGCTGGTGCTGTTAGATGGGCCATTGCATGGGGGCTTCGTAGCTTTGTCAGCATTGACACTGTTGAAAAGATGCGGCTAGGTAAATATGTGATTTTATTATTTAAATGAGTGTTACATATTATAGATGTTTTTTTATGAAAAAAATGAAGAGGGTGTGGAATACTACTTAAAAACGTGCACTTGAAACTTTCTCAACAAAGAGTTTCTACCTCTCACCTTTCTGTTGTGAAACTGCTCCACTCCAAATATAATGCTTTTTTAAAAGCTTATCAAGATGAAAGCAAACCATAGTAGTGGTTTTCAAACCATATCACACGACTCTCAAGTATGATTATGCCATCGGAGAAATAAAAAATTAGAAAATTGAAAAGCAAAAACAGAAATTATTTTTGTCTACAATTTATAATTCCTGTGGCTCTTTTCTAATTCTTATTTATAGGGTAGTTCCCTAAGTTTTGTGAATTTTAAATACATACTTCCATTTTTACAAATCTTAATTTTTTCCTGGTAAACACTCATTTGTTTTCCTAGAAATGTTATTTTGAGATGATGCTACATATTATTTTATTGCACTAATTAAAAAAATTGGAACTCCTGCTTTATCAAATTAATACTTGTAGTTACTCTGATCATTGTCTATTATTTAAGTATTGAACTAGTAAGAGAAGCCTATATTTCAAATTGGGTGTACTTGTTTGGCCATAATGCAGAGCACTTTATACTCCGTGATTTTACTAATATTTTGCATTCCATTTACAGTTGAAGTGAATTATATAGTGTGACTTTATTGAGTGTGCTGTTTTTTGGTTTTCATTTATCTTTAGTTTTCATCTATTTGGACAGTTATGATTACCTGACTTTTTATTTTGAAATGATTTGAATAGTTCTAAATGCATGCTTGGTTATTCATCAGCTTTTTTGTTGGTTCCTGTGTGGAACATCAGAGTGTTTCATGCCACAAACTGAGGCTTACAATGCAGAAGAGCTTTATTATCTATGCCACTTACTCAGTATCAAATACTTGCATGTTAATTTACTAGGACACTTGTCATGTCTGATATAAATGCCAATAGCTTATATTATTAACATTTCATTTAGTCATTACTATTTCTATTTTTCACTAGTCAGCCCTGTGTTTGTTATGAATACTTGATTTGAAATGTTCATTTGTAATTGGAAAACAAAATCCTCAATCATTCCTCACCTTCCAAGCATTATTTATATATTTATTAAGATTAAAAGATGTCTTTGCTACACTGCTAATTTTTTGAGAAATTCAGGGGATATGACTTCAGAGAAATACAAATTAAATTAATTGAATGCAAGTAAAAGCATAATCCTGAGCTGTTTAAAGAATAATTATAATTGGGTCATTTTGTATCTTTTTTATTTTACATCATATCTAATCAAGTTTTATCATCCAATTGATGGTCACTATCCAAGTGCATTTTCATTTGGGTGGTTATCAAGTTCCAAGAGAACAACGGATGGATCATTTGTAAGCCAGCATCAAAGTATGAATAGATACACATTTTATGTTCTGCTTAAATGTTTTTCAAGGTAAACCATTTGTGGCATTCCCTGATTCAACACAATACTTCCTGTCTCCTCCTATGGACTGCTGTCTTGCAAAGTGTCCCCTTTGGAGTGGAGTGGAGTATAGGAGTGGAGAATAGGTATCCTGATGTGAGAGGGTGCTTACCCCAGCTAAATTGAGCTCAAAATAACTTTTTTTTTTAATTTTGGTGCCATTACCAGTAAATAAATAACTCTAGCAATATTTTAATTTGCTTGGATAATTTTTAGCAGCCAAGCAAGGGCATCTTTAGGTGTTAGGCATGTACTGAGTGTCTCCTTAGCATACATTCAAGGTCGTCTTTTCCCAATTTCATAATACATATTCTCGCATCATCTGCCCAAATATCATACTCCCAAAATATTCTTCATGATGGGGTCGGTGATGTTTCCACTTTGAGTTACTGTGAGGAGGTGGCAATTTTAGGGCCTGATGACTTTAATGATGGTGGAAAAATTTGTATTACATAGTTTTTTAAAGGAAAGGCCATATTTTTTAATTAATTACTAAAGTCTTTACCAAAATAATGATTGTTATCTGAAAATTTCTCATTCTAAGGATTTTGGTGACTAATTTATTGAAATAATTGCATTCTTTGGAATTGAATGAAAAAATTTGCAAATATTGGTATGAGAATGAGCTGTAAGAAAAAATACGTTGTAGATAATGTATATTACATCCCCAAAAATTACAAATCAAAATATCCAAGTAAAAGGATATCAGATATGATAATTATTAGGCTCGTTACCTGAGAATTATGTTGGAGACACCACACCGAAATAAGATAGGTACATGAATAGCATGTAATTTTAAAAATGTGTCAAGAAAGTATTATAATATGAGATGCGTTCAATAAGTAAGTACCATTTGTGTATAAAAAACTTCACTCATGATATTTTTGTGTGAATTAATTTTTACATGAAAGGACTTTAATCTGTTTCGATTTTTTGCAATTTTTAAGTCAATAGAATATCCTACCAACTTTGAAATACTATCTGTTATCCAATTTCTGAATTCTCAAATGCATTAATATTCATTGGCAGATTGATGAGATTTATGGTGACTGTGCAATGAATAAGATGGTTGGGAAATGGGTCTTCAGCAAAGACAAAGACCAAACAAAAGTGAACATGATGAACCAAGGAGTGGGCAGTCGTCTGTTGTCAATGAATATTTGGTCATGTAAATTAATGAAAAAATTCATAAGAATTGGCATTTCACAATGTGATAAATTTCCTGAAGTTTCAAGAGGGCTCGTCATCATTCAAGAGGGAGTGTTTGGTCATCATTGGTGTTATTTGAAGAGGGAATAAACAAACTGGGCTCCAAGTATGGCAAGTGCCTTAAAAATGGGAGAAATTGTGTCTAAAAATAGTTTAAGGTAGCTCTTTCATGCAAGAATAAATTTAAACGAAAATACCATGTGTGACTTTTTTATACAAAAACTACTTTTTGAACACGCCTCATGCTTTCATAAGAAGCACAAATGCAGCAATACTCTAATTCCCTCTACTGAGTTCAGCAGCAGTAGCTACAGTGATGCCATTTGTGTTCCACCAGGCCAGCCATATTCCCAAATTAAATATCACAGTATCTCTTCTCAGGACTCGAAGTGTAACGAAACTCAAAAATATAATTCCCACTCTTTGCAGGAAACTGGAATCTTCCCATTACCCAATTGCTATGAGGATTACATCTTTCGAAAATGTTTCTTTTGACAGTTAAGAGATAATTCTATCAAACAAATATCACAGTTATCAGCTCGAAAGTCTGTTTGGAAGGTGAAGGTGGAGCTCACCCACCTACTAAGCCTAACAGTGTCTGAAATTCACACATCAGGGTAGGGTTGCCAGTTCCTTTCCCTTTGCCACCTGTGATTTCCCAAGATGATCTGGTACCCAAAAAATGGTACACAACAAGAATTTTCCTCAGCAACACTGTTCAATGAGACTGTTCACAATGGCAATTTTCCATGGACGACAAAACTTTCACAACAAATTGTTGCTTGGCAACAAAAACATATCAACAATTGGTAAACGTGAAGTTGCTCGAGAGCCATCAAGCTTTCAAGTGACACTCATTGGATCTCAAAGGATCCATTAGTCGCTGCACAATTCAAACTGTCCTGGAATGTTTTGAACGGTCATTGTACTTACAAGCATGTGAAGCATTCTTTTCCAATTAAGTCATTTTGGTTTTAATGAGATTTTCTTGATATGTATTCAATTGTGTGTAAGAGTTGGCCTTTAATACCTTTACAGCTGGACTCTTAACAAAGGATTTACGGCGGAAAGAAAGGAAAAAACCAGGGCAGGAGGGAGCTCGAAGAAAATTCACCTGGAAGAAGAGATAATGTAGAATAATGCCTAATTTTATAACTTATGAAGAAATGCTTCAAAATATGAGGCAAAGAATTAAATGTATGATTTTATGTAAAAATAGAGACTTTCAAATTTGTTTTTGTAATATAATCATTTACCTTATATATCTGTTATTAATGCCATCTTTGTTGCAAGGATCACAGAACAAGTACTTTCATTGTGTTTCTTAGATAGCAGTGATTGCCTGATCTCAAAATACCACTTGATAAACTCTCAGACAGATCACAGAGAAGTGTATACATAAACATGGTGTATATTTAGTGAATACTTTATGTTTTAGAAACCTTGTAAAAATGCAATTTTATGCATTGTAGACATACACAGTTTCTCCTAAAGATATTTCACTATGATGAGCACCTTCGACTTATAGAACCCTGCAAAAAATGTGTTATGAGTCTCATCAAATGTAAACAGTAAATGTGAGATACTATGTTTTTCAGCCATGAGAGGGTATGTAGGGGCAAAACACCCACAAATTCGCAGGTTTTGTGATTTGGTCTCAGCTGAAAGGAATGATAGCATTCTGGGATGTTGATAAAATGGTATAAAATTAAACAATTTCTATGCAATTAATTTATGTATATGAAATATTCTACAATAATAAAACTGATATCAAGAACAGTAACATAACCAGAATATAATTTGTGGGAGGATGGGTGGGAACTAATGCTGACTCATGGTTGCCAGCTTCCTGGAGAATTTATTTCTCCCATCCATAATGACATTGGGTTATTATTGGCTTTATTGGTACTTTCTATGCACAAATGAAAATTACACTTTGCATGAAATTAATAGTAATATTCAACATCGTCAACTATCTTATGAGAGTTCAAGGGTTAATAGGGTAATCAGCACCCCTTTGCTATGCCAAAGATTGAGGACAGAGATCAAGGGGTGTTTCTAGATACATAGATAGGCACTATTAGGAAAGTTCACTTCTTCCTGTAATCGTATTATAATAATAAATATAAAAATTTAGACTAAGAAGTGAAATGACTAGACCATGAGACTGCTGGTTCACGAGTGACGACAAGGCATCACTGTGCTTTTATTGTGGTGCGAATGGCCAAAAACAATAGAACAATGAATTGCACAACACATACAAAAACTAGTCAACTCCATACATCACAAGAAGTATTATAGATTTTTAGCTTATCGTGCCTGGGATTATTTTAATAATAGTTCAGAGGATATTTAAGGTATAAGGGATCATCAGTATTTCAATCCTTAGATTGGTTTACTGCAGCCCTCCATTCTCTCCTACTTAGTGTTATTTCCCTTACTCCCTGATAGC
>LYUA01001226.1:383452-394750 GCA_002093875.1 Calopteryx splendens | reverse complement strand
GGGACGGGGAAGGATCATAGGTGGGGTGAGGACATGCCATGGGTGGTTTACGGGGAGGGGGGAAAGGGGTCAGGTAGGAATGTGTCACTCAATGGGGCGGTGAGGGGGTAGAGGTGGTGAAGGAAGGTTTAAAGATGTAGGAACTGTAGCCTCTACTCCTTCACTGCCCCATTGAGTGGGGTTGTTGAGTTGAGTTACACAAAAAATTAAGTGTGCTATAATAACATGTGAAATTGAAAAACATATCAATGGAATGTCCAATAAACCAAAAAAATTTTTATTGAATTTACCTGTCATAAAACATTTCATAACATCTATTATATATCATGCTACTTGCATGAGACAAATAAATAAAAACTTAATTAAATATAAAGTACTTACTGGGAGAATTCAAAATCTTCTCTTTCGTGAGACATTGAGCTTCATCTAATATATCCTTCAAAAATACAGATGTGCCTTTCCTCGTGCTCATTCCACGAACTCTCCCGAATTTGACATGTGCTATTGATGGATGGCATTCTACCTTTCTGCAAGGGAAAATTTCAAGCCTTTCCAATATGGAAAATAGGGCTTTAAAATGATTGCTTTGGCCATTATCAACCACATACAGCATTTGGTTAAAATTATATCTTCTAAAGCGATCAAGAGCACAAGCTATATCTCTTGTTAAGTATAATGTTGTGCCATCACTTTTAACCAGTGTTACAGGTTTTAAATTATCATCCAATTTCACTACCTGAAACAAATAGCACTCTTTTATACATAGGTACCATGACAAATGGCAATTGAGGAGAGATAGATATGGATGAATGGAATATATGATTTATGATAATCATCATACTTTTTTTCCGTCGCTATCAACCTCCAAGAGACCTTTTTGTTCCATTTCCTTGATCAAGGGCATAATTTTAGCAGTTCTGTACTCTGACTCCCAGGCATATTCATCAAATCTCACCCCTAGCCTTTTGTATATATGGTTAAGCTCCTTTTCTGTATATTTCCTAATTTTTCCCCATTGGGCTAATTCATTCATACCAATATTTGTAATTTTGGATTCTTCCTCATTGATGTTGCTCTTCTCCAGCCTTTGGAATATTTCTCTCGCCTTATCTGCTATTGATGAATCCTAAGCAATGGATTAAGTTTCTAGATACAGAAGCTACAATTAAATTATTAATTTCCCAAGTACCTCAAATATAATCTAAAAAATAGGTAAACAGGAGTTAAAAGTAAATGAAAGGTCTTAGTACCTGAGAAGCCATTTTATTGGCCTTAACATATGCAGAATACAAAATATTTATGGGATCCCTTTCCATGCATTCATCAGACACATCATCAACTTTAAGTCCTACACTTAGCAGTCCAAACTGAGTACCCCAATCACCTAGGTAGTTAACTCTGGTAACACTATGGCCAAATAATTCATAAATATTTCCAATAAAGTTACCAATGATTGTAGATCTCAAGTGACCCAAGTGAAAAGGCTTGGCTATATTTGGTGAGCTGTGAAAAAAAAAATTATTATACCACCTTTGCCGCTTTCTTAAATTCTTTCACTACTTTGCACTAATGATTGGCACTTCAGCCATTATAACAGAAAAAAAATTCTGAAGCACTTGCCTGTATTCTATCAGAACTGTACTTCCCTTATTTAGCGTCGATTCATGATCGCAAGTATTTCCTTGCGCCATGCATTTACTTAAGGCACTCCTAATAAATTCCATCCTATTGATGGAAATCACCGCCTCTTTTTTGCTTTGAAATTCAACTTTTTCAATTGTATCATCTGCTTGTATAGAAATTAACGAAGAAAATAAATTCTTAGAGTATAGAGGGTTCAGTTCATGTATTGGAACATTCACTTGTAAAAGATCATTCTTTGCACAGGAAATATACATTCCATGCAAAATATTCCTTTGATAAGAATATAAATTTTCGCCTTTGCTACGTGCTGAATCCAAAATCTGAAAAACAAAATACTCCTTCAGCAAATTAATATTCACTCGAGAACTGATATAACTAATCAGAACCTTAAGCAACCTTCTTTAGCACAAGTTTCTTCATGGATGATGCCATTAAGAATAAAACAAATTACACGTTCATTTAAAATACTTCTCGTATCAAATCGTACTTCGCTCTGTACATATTTCGTTTGTCTCATGTTCAAGAGTAATGTAGTTCGACTTACGGCAATTAATAAAATTAATATGAGGGATGAAATGATTTTAAAATATAATTTCTATTAAAAATATTCCGTATAAGGTCAAAGGAAAGAAATAGTGAGCATTTATGAGATCAAAATTTCCAACTGACTAGATTCTAGTTCTGACGTCACCACCTGTGCCGTAGTCGCCATCTTACTAAATTGGAGTATCGTTTCGTACAGCTGACCTGTCAGGCTAAAGTGTCATTTCGCTGGTGGTCGTCGTAGGATTTGGGCTTTCTAAGCCCTTCCTTGTATATAAGTCTATTTATTTATTATGAGTGTTAAAATGGCTGGACAAACAATTAACGACAGGCTATTGGCAGCCAGACATAGCATTGCCGGCCAAGGGTTGGCGAAATCGGTATGCAAAGCGACTACAGAGGAATTGATTGGACCTAAAAAGAAGCATCTCGATTGTAAGTAAATAAAATTGTTTAATTAGTATAATTTGGAAGCATATTTCAAACTATAGAGTAAAGTTTATGATGTCTCCTGTGGTAATTGTTATGCACTTGTTTATTTCATAGAACCTGTATTGTGGGTGGGTGATTTTGTAGGGATAACAATAGTCTTTTCTTGCTAGGTTTTTAATTCATTTAGTACTATTGTGGGGTCATTTAGCATGTGCCACTAAAGAGAAGGTACTGTTTTGTGTTAGTGCCTAAATTCATGCTAGGAAGTGTAGGGTAATTGATTATTAAACCAATTCTCTGCCAATTTTCTTATTAATTTTTCTGTTCACGTAATTTGTTGTATATGCATGTATATAACCAGTGTTGAAGAACAAGGCATTCAAGTTCTATGGATACAGTTAAACGTGCGTTGCAGTACACTATCACGGTGTCAGTATCCGCTGCCATAAATCATTGTAGTAAATGTTTAAGGATCGAGTACTATTGTAGAGATTAGCCAATATATGGCCATACACTAAGTATACTTCAATACTGTTAAGTGGGATTTATTTTGTTATTAGTTGTCATTTACATAGTGTGTTACTGTTCATTTCTATCATTTTGAATAATATAGGAAAAAATAGTTGAAATTATTAGTGTCTGCCAGTAAAGGTTTGAAAATTAATTGTTTAGGTTTGTAGTTAATAGATCGATTCCTTTGGAAGTTTGTCCGCCTGGGGTTAACGTTATTACCTTATGGAGAGTTGTTGACATTTTATTCGCGGAAAGTGATAATTATAATGGAGAAATTGAATCTTCATTGAAATTCATTTGCAGTACTGGTTGATGATTAAAATAATCTCATCAACTTTGTGCCCTTAGCCCTACGATTGTCGAATGGATCATATTGTTTATCTATTAGACCCCGTATTGATTCTTAAACCCTTCCAGTAATTATAATAGCTCTCGGATTACTTCTCCATTATTCTCGAAAACCATTATTAAAAATTAGCATATTAAGACATCTTTGTTGACTTCATGGGCATTTCCATTTGTTTAATGCCCACTAAGTCGGAGTCTCCTTTAGATTTTTGCGATTTCACCAATTTGAAATTTAATTTCGACCTCTTCTATATGAACGTGATATGCTTCTTGACGTAACCGTAGGTATATATTGTGCTCGACTTCTTTTAGCATATATATCTCGATTTTGATTTTTCATCGTGCAACTGAGGCTTGATACTTAAACCACCAAGGGTTACCGCCTGTTATTACCTTTATGCAAGGGTGACGCGACCTTTTCGTTTATTGGTCCTCATCATGCCCCCAGAGTACGTGACGAGTCTCCCAGTTGCCTATGAGGAAAAGATGATTCAATGATATATTCTCATTCCACCTTTCTGTTTGAGCGTACTTCCAAGTTCGCTGACCTTCACGAATGTAATAGTTAAATTTGACCTCGTCACTGAGGGCCCCCTTTGATAGTTCATCGGCCTCCTATTGACAGGTCAATCGAAGGAAGTGATTGCCGGGTGCTCGCCTTTGAGGATTTTATTTGAATATTTTTATTTAAGTTCTTTTTTTCCTGAAAATGGTGTATTCGTGTAGACCTCCGTAGTAACTGGTTTATTTAGTAAATTTCTCATTAGAGTATTGCGAAAGAGGGTTTTTATCTCGCATAAATTTATAATTCTAAATTCTGGTCACGTGACTGCAAATAATCATTTTAGATCCCGGTGTGATTTGCGAGCACGAACACTTACGTGTCTGCGTGGGATTTATATTTTTTTGTGAGGCTGGTCGAAGGGTGTCTGCGCTCAGGCGCAGTAGCCGTCACCTTTGGTATTTATTTTTTGGTGTTTTAACATAAACGAAAACGGTCTAGCGTAGTGACAAGTACAATGAAATTCGATAACCCTTAAGAAAAACTACAAAGTGGGTGTCATTAAGATTTTTTTCCTATCCGTTCTCTCCCACGACCTCTTTCCCATTCCAACCCATAATTCATCCACCCTCCTGTCCCCAACCCCACCCCTATCCATTCCACCCCTTAGCATTTCGTTGAATCGATCGGCCGACTTGAGCCGTTACACAGAGCTGAGCGACTTAGGTCTCGGGCTACTATGGAGGAAGTTGTCTCCTCAGACCCTTGCGTTATTGTCAGCACCCTCTTCATCATTACCGCCAACTCCTATCGCAGAGTTTCATTGCCACGAGTTTTTTATGATGTCATCTTGATTTGTTCTTTCACGTTTATAACTGAGTGACCCATAGACGATTTTGCTCTAGCTGAGGACCTCCTGTTTCATGGTAGTTTCCACGAATTCTAAATGGTATGCCGTGGACAAGTGAGGCACTGGGTCACGAATCGTTGAAAATATGGGGAAAGTGCTTCCCGTTTTTCGTTATCACCTTTCTTCTCCCACTCTACCTCTGCACTCTCCCCAGTTCAACGAGAAGTTCATTAACGTGCATTAGCTTAAATCGTGCGTGGCTTCGTAGGATGTCCTTTAAATCGAATGCTCCAATATTATGATACATGTCACCTGCCCGAAAGAGATTAATGATTATTCTTACGTGTTGGCAGGTAGTTTTTATTACTTTTATGTGACTCACTAGGTATAAAAAATGTTTGCTACAGGTGTTCCCACGAGAAGTTAGAGCCTCCGATTTATACTTTTCTGATAGATTTGACGTATATTCATTTTATCGTATATATTCGAAACAATTACATGAGAAACTTATGTTGAATTGGAACTAAGTGAAGTCTCTTTGCATCAATAACATTTTTTTCATCCTCTTCTTCTGTATTTAAGAAATTCTTCGAACTATTATGAATATCATGTTATGACGCTATTAGCTGTTCTCATCCAATTCGGAATTAGGAAGATAAAGTTAAATGGAAAATCCCTAATCTTTGAGATAAAGGAATGAAATAAATCACCTTTTCTCTGCACGAATGAGTGAAAGACATTCTTAAAACTTCAAATAAATTTCAAATGGCTAAATTTTTAGCCTAATGTTTCGTATGAACTTCGTATGATCGCCTGTAAATGATTTAATTTCTGTTCCCTGAGTAACAGATTTATTAAAAGTAATTCAGCCATTCTTCGAAATCTAAGTGAAGACTTCGAAATTTAAGTAAATGCTTAGCCATTGAATTGACTTATTTGCACTCAGAATTTCAATGGATTTAGTTTAACTATCAAATTTAAATTCCACAAGGCTCTCAGCTCTAGTACCGAATTTCATATTGATTGTGTGATTTATTTCATTGCCCTAGGAGTTCTTTCTTCTGATTTTCTGAAGGCATAATGAACACCCGTAAGAAGGTAAGAAAGTAAAAGATACTTGTTTTCATTTCTATTTAAATGGCGTAATTGATAAGCGTTGTGGAAACTAGGGAATATTTCTTTGTTATGTGAGACTTCATCACCAGAATTTAATATCTCTGTTCACAGTAGACTTCCTGCCCAAAGGCAAAGTGGTGCAACGATTGTCTCGTGGGAGTCGTTCCGTTCAACTCGCATTTAACGATTTTGGCTTGTCATGTCCATTAACACTTGATGCGGTACTTATATGGGAATTCGATAAGGACGTTTTATGTTAAGATCTCTTGGGTTGACTGACTAAGGCATTGCCTAGATTATTTGCTCATGCATCCCATTTAATATTTATTTGAGGCTACTTCTTTTGTGACTGAAAATAATTCCTCTCTGCGTACACTTCTGTAAAAATATCCCGTTGAGTAATATTTGGTGTCAATCATGCGTTTTGGTTGTTAAAGTATTTATGATGCATCTTTCGGATTGGTCTCTTCCGCCAATTCCACAAAGTAAGGTATCAATCGGCCGGATCAAGGATCAATTCTGTGCATTGGATTTGAGCAACGGTATTGGAAATTTCTCATAACTGGCTGTAATTGAACAATTTACTACTTATTTTTCGGGTTTTTAATGAAAAGTTCATCTACATCTACAAAAATACCCCGCGATCCGCCAAAAAGGTATGTGGCAGGGGGTGCAAGCACCGATTGGAAAGGGTAAGGGATGAGAGAGTGGGAAGGGGTTTTAAGGACATTTGGGAAGGTGAGCTGAATACAATAGAATGCATGAAAAATGCAATAAAGTGCATGCAAGACGGTTGGCTGTTATTTCAGCCCTACTGAGTCATGCGGGACGGTATATATGAGGAAGGGCGGAATGAAAAAGACTATTTCAGAGATTAGAGAATGTTTTAAGGTTCAGTATGTTATTTCAGTTCTACTTAGAAGGCTCCGCTTCGAAAGCAGAGAATACTGCACTCAGAGGTATTGACAAGCGTAACCTGGGGTTAGGAAATCGGGTCCTAAGGTTAGGAAATGCAGACATTAAAATAATATTTACATTCCAGAAGGTGACTGTGGTAAGTGGCAAATCCTGGTGGATGTAGTCCTGCATTTATTATTGCGTTTTGTCCGTGGGAAGGAGTCCTTAATGTGTATCAGTCAATTCCTCATGAATTCTTTTTTATGTTTTCTTTTTTCTATTGCGATTGGATGAAGTTAATGTATGGATAAGACTATTATTGCGGAAAGCTGGTGTTTTCCCCTTTACGGTACATTTCGTTTTTATAATGCAGGAAAACTCTTTTCGGATAAAGAGCGCCATATAGTTCGGTGACCAAGAGCCATGAATAGACGTAGAATGTAGTTTCAAGGTGAATAACAAATCTGTGGTGACCATGGTGGCCTTTTCCTTTTATACATTCTAGTCATTCGTGTCTTTCAAGTGTGACCCTTAAATGATTCAGATCAGAAGGTCGTTGAAGGGAATAGTATTGGTTACGAGTGTGGCGAGGGGAGGTTCAGGCGACTAACTTCCCCCTTTAAAGAAATCACGTCTCATCCGTCGGTTCAGTCGTCACAGTCGTAGTCATGAGTTGTCTGAGACTGGCACTCTATAGAGAGTACTAATGTGAGTGAACCCTTGGCCGTGACTCAAGGCAGGTGCCTCTACGTCCGTGAAGGTGGAAAATGTATTTTTTTTGTAAATACTTAGCTTGAATTCATTTATATTACTTTTTTACTGCTTTAAAGGGTGGATATATCGGTAACTATCCCCTGACAACTTAAAAACAGTAATTGACAAATATAAATTACTTTTTATAGAATTATACTTCTGATTAGGTCATAATAGTACGTATAGTCGAAAGGATGTCGTAGATTTTTAGTGAGTATTTTGTACTGGTTCAGTAAAGCAGTAATTTATATTATTTTTAGGGAAATTTTTGTTACTGTTTGAGGACATCTTGTGCGTTGAAAAGTATATTCCGCACCGTTGACATATTCTTCACTGAAAAAGGAGTCTCATCTCTTTTTTATATTCATGTAAGGGTCAGTAATTATAAGTTGGTCTAGGAGTAGTTGTTTGTATTGCAGTGTCTTAATATGTAATGCAAAGATCTGCAATATCACAGTAAAAACGCTTGTCTGTGTTATGTTTCTCAATCGGACACCTTATGCCCCATTGAAAAAAATAACTACATTTATTTATAGACATTTCTATCAAAACCGGAGTGACGCCCCTGGTAAAAATTGAAACTTAAGTATTAGTATGAATTAGTATGAATATGCAAAAAGTAACAGTTACGGCGAAAGTGAGAATCTTTAAGTTTCCTATCATAGTGCTAATAAGAGAGACTTGTTTCTTTTCATGAAATTAGCAAAGTTTTATTGTTTGTATGATTATGTGATTTCATCGAGTGAACGCAAAACGTTGTGGTAGTAAGAATTATTTTACAATATTAGCATTTAGGCCTTCCCGTCCATGTAAAATCATCAACTTTAGGCCCAATACGTCACGTCCTCTTTCGCGAGAACTTACATTGTCATAAATTTCGCATTTTCGTGCCTCTCTTTCATCCCGATTAGCAGCTACGCTGAAGTGGCGTGGCCTCTTTGCGTCATATTCATGCATGCGTACACTCCCACACCGAGCATAAATGGGCCTTTCTCCTTAAAATTTCACCCACTCTCCCTTTCTCCTCCCGTTGTAAAATTTTGACGGCCCACGATTTCCTCCCAAGCTTGGGGTTCTCTCTACCCCCTCCCCGCCGCGTACCTGCTGGTCTACAATCCCTATCTGACCTCCCCTCCGCCCCCTTCCCACTCCGTCTTTGTTAACCCCCACCCCGTCCCTCCAGACTCTCCCATCCGTTCACCTTTTTCCTTTTGCCGCGCGGGGAAACTGGTGTGTGCAGAAACAGGTCTTACCACACTCCTCTTCCTCCTATTCCCTCCCCCTTCTTCTTGAAGCCTTTTCCCCGCCCTCTTGGGTCAATCCCATACTATTCAATCGTTCGTAGTAGATATTTCTTTTCATATCAACCCGGGCTATTCACCACTTTTCCCTCCCTCTGGACGGCCGCATCTGTGTGTACGTACAGTCGCGGTCATTCCGTTGTTTTCCTGACTTGCCTGTCACCCCCATCCACCTCATTATATCCTCCCACAAAACTTGATCTTATTTTGAACGTCCGCTACCACGACCCACTCCACCACTCCCATCAACATCCCTCGCATCTCGTCTGTTCACTGTCACTTTTGCAGGCTGCTATCGTTCCTTTCTATTTTTTTTTCATTTCATCGCTTTTTTATCCGTTAGGCTCGACCTCTGGGGAGAACAATATCCCTGAAGCTAACGCGCATATGTTTTTTCAGGCCCAATGATAAAATCGGGGTCACTGCAGTTTAAAACTTTTCCGGCTTGACTTTGTGACCAAGTTGGATATCCCAAGTCTTTTTGACAATAATGTCTGGTGTATCGATCCTCACAAAAGTATTGAGTAGCCGAAGTATTTTCTTATTGTTAGTCTTAAGGTTGGCGCGTGACGTGAATAGATCTATAACTATTGCGAAACTAATTTCGTGGACCGTTTTCACCTTCCTGAAGTGCGGATGAAACGTAGGTCACGAAATAAGGTCCAAGAGAGATTTCTGTATTGTTCCCCATCGAGGTATTCTGATTAATTGATTAAAATAAGTGAATGTTCGCAAACTACCTCAAAGTTGTTGTAATGAAGGTTGGCCTTTTCGCACCTTGTTTGCCCAGCAATTAGTTAATTAAATAGTTATAGATCCGTAATAACTCATTGTGAGCCGTTATGGCTTTCCATTTTGCCATAAATATATCGTTTGAGTCATTCTGAACTAGACTTATGAACTAGCGATTAAAATTGGTCAGCTGAGTGGGCGTTGCCGCCGGCAAATCCGACTCTCGCGATTGTAGCTTGAAGCTCCATCAGTCCATGGACGGTCGACTCCATCATGATGGTGTTGCAGTTAAAACCTTAATATTTTTCAAAATTGCTCTGCATTTCGCTAATCGTTAACCCGAATTGTTAAACATTTATGAATATGAGTGTTAATGTGAAAGGTTAATTTGCTTCTGACTTTTGAAAGTATTTTAATGTCCAACGTGTCTTCTTAATGAGCGAATGCTTTAAAATTCGGGCACACACAAGCTGTGTAATAATTTTAGTCCATAGTTTGTAGTTATCATTTGCCTTTTGATTACAATCACGTTTTACATAAATCGGACTTGCTTAGACTTGGTTACTTTTTAATTGACAAAATTTACTATAGAAAATAAAATCGCGACGAAATTAACCTGAATATTATTATAATAAGTTATAGTTATCAGTTGTTTTTACTAAGAATCACATTGCATGCACCGAGTTCGTATATTTTTTGTGAACATCTAATTACAAATGCCGATTTGTCAGTATATCCGCCGTCGTGATTAGTCAATTATAATATCCCCTTTCTACTGTCAGTCGTGGCTACCTCTTTCAATTTTACTGCCTTCGTTTGAATATGAATTTTGTCTGGTAGATTTACAATATTTTGGGGAAAGAAATCCACGCTCGTCATATATCTGTAAACTCGCAGGGGTGGACATTAAAAAAATGGAAAAATCAAAATACATAGGAGTTACTCTAACATCAAACCTAATATCGGCTAAGCACGCTAAGACCATCTTCAGGCTGCGAGAATAGATTCAGGCGTGATATTATGGAAGGCCTACATGATTATTGTTGAAAGAAAATCACACTTTTCCACTGTTATTAAAACTTTACTGCGACCATGGTTTCGACGTTGGTTACTTCGTCATGGTCAGGTCTAACCTGAAATGAAGTAACTTGAAATACGTGGAGGAAACCACGGTCGCAGTCAAGTTTTGTTAAAATTGTAAAATTATTTTTCTTTTCACAATAATTTTGCATTAAAGAAACTTGGGTAATCTAACGAAAAGTGGAACAATGTTGTAACGAAAAAGTTGTGTTATTTCGCGCTAGTCAGGCCTCATCTTGAGTACGCTTCGAGATTTTGACCGTGCACAGAAGGAACTAATTTTGTAGATTAACAGTAGACATTGAGAAGCTCCGCATTTCGTGAAGAATTGTAATAAAACAACAAAGAGCGTCACAGTGTTATTGGATAGCCTTGATCCGGGGCCACTGGAAGCACGGGGGTTGTATGCAGGACTTAAACGGTCAGAAAGATGGAATCATTTGAGTTAAACACTGAGACAGAAGGAATAACTTTACCTCTGCATTACATTGGTCGCCGCGGTAGTCCAAGTGGGTAAGAGCCCTGTGCTACTAACCAGAGGGCCCGGGTTCGATTCTGGGTGACGCCTCTGGGCACCCTCAGCTTCA
>LYUA01001226.1:371431-383432 GCA_002093875.1 Calopteryx splendens | reverse complement strand
AGGGCCCGGGTTCGATTCTGGGTGACGCCTCTGGGCACCCTCAGCTTCACCAAAGCTGTGTGGTTTTTCAGATATTAGATATCTATGGGAAATACAGGTGGCAAAGAGAAGTAACTGGGCTCCATACACTGATTTGGGAATTTTACATTCTTTTGGACATAGTATTGGTAGAGCTCTTCCGGCATTGCGGCGAATAAGGTACAAAAATATATAGAATAGTTTTAATCGTGATTGCGATATAATGTATCGCCGACGCAATACAAAATACATTTATGGCAAGAGAATTGGATACGCCAAAAAACCGTTATCCCCCGCCGTCTTTGTCCGTACTTGTAATGTAAATTATACATTTAAATGACGATATCATAACTTATTTCCTTACCAGCTTGAAGAATTTTTTTTAATTTTTAAGAAACAGTTCTATTAATTAATCACAAACCGAAAAGAATTATAACTTCATCAAATATGTATTGCCTGTAATTAACCTGCTAAAAAAACTGATCTTTCTCGACAAAGAATAACTCATGCACATCCAACAGTGAATCACGAATATGCTTGATAACATCAGTGATGAAATGTAACGGAGTAAAAGTAATTAAATTGCTTGTAACTTATTACTTGTAAATTATTTTTTTTGTAATTTTTACTGGTAATCTACTTCGAAGCATGTTTGAGTAATCATTAAGTTTGTGTAATGGTTGGTGAAAATTTGAAATTTTGAGTACCTCGTAGATTAAACGTTATCGAGAGGTAGTTTTAACTACAGTGTAAATCCTGAATAGAGTGCGCCTGGCAACGTCAAGTTTCGGTTCTGTCTCACTCAAGGTAAGGTAACACCCCCTGGAGCGAAGCTGCTAAATCTCTCCCGAGAACTTGCAAACGGTCATATGATACTCGAAAATGGGTACAATGTAAGTTTCATCGTTTCCTGCTTTTACGTGAATCCTTTCTCATATCATTGGTGGTTGTCGTGTGAATAGCATTGCTTGTAATCTGTGCACAGAAGTGTGAAGTGATATGGCAACCGTTGTGGCCCTTTACAATTCCACGTCTGCGAAATTATTTCGAGTTATCGGAGGTTCAAAGTAAGGATAATACGTCTCTTAAGTGCAAGATGTGTTTCGGCTGGAAAATATTGAAGTATCCAAGGAGCACCGCCTCGAATCTAAGAAATATTACTGTAAGCATAATTTAATTAATTTAATATAGATATTTTATTTCCTGACATATGCCATGGTTGTTTTTAATTGACGGAAAGGGCTCGTGTGGTTCACAAGTAAACTGTAAACATTGAAAAATGCCTCAGGACATGGTGCTTGTTGGCTGGAAATCGAAACTGGAAACTTTGGCTCTTAGCCTTTATTTCTTGTTCTTGATTTATTTGTATTGAATAATGGAATGAATATATTTTAGTAATAAATTTGCACTATTTTAACGTTATCGAGGCTTGATGAGAGTTTCCCTTTTATTACTATGGAGGCTACTACTGCTCTATCTCCCTTTTAAGCATCTATGATGGCGTTCGAAGTTCTTCATGCGTCTCGCCATCCTGATCGGAAGCTAATCGCCGAAGGGCTGGAGAGCACCCCTAAAAACTGACTTTTACTGTAGTTTAGGTATATCCGCATCGATTTGGCTAGAGTTGCATATAAGATTTTATTGCACTATTTTTTCATTTTTATAATTAATTTGGAGTATCATTTGTAGAAGATTCTTCATTTAGCTCAATCTTCCTGTCAATTGCATTTGTTGGTCCAGACTCTTTTCGGAAATATCGTGAGGGTCATAGAGGAGTGCTTGAGCTTGGCGAAACCTGGCGGGGCCTTGTCCCATCAGTTCTTGCCTGCAGCTTTTTTCAGGTTATGATTTTTTTTGCTGTGTTTTGATCCAATTTATGCCTTTGTTATAAATGATGTTAACATCCATCTCCTTGTTTTCTGGGCACAGACTTAAGGAGCGCTGAGATATAGGTCTCTTAAGTGGCCGTGTGTCTTTTTTTTCGCCCTTGATGCCCTTTGTAATATCCAAACACCATTTCTTCCAGTTCCATTTAGATTGTTACTGCTCGAGTAGCCTAACATAAAGGCTTATGCGATAGTGTGTTGATTGAAACTCCCTATCCTTTCACGTACTATGTAATAACCTATGCATTAACAACGGAACAATATATTTGGACATTAAAATAGAATTATAAAAGTAAATATACTTTGTACAAATTCTAGTGACTCACAATGAGTGATTGACAATAATTAATAAAAATACAAAATACTGAAAGGGTGTTCTTTTCTAGTAAAATAATATTTATGTTTTACGGACATGAATTTTTCCGGGTTTTGTTCCGCAGAAATCTGATTACATCTTTAGCATGTTTATCACCAGTAAGCTGCAACGATTCATACTTATAATATAAATAGGAGTTTAAACCGTACAATTGGGATGGCCGCAGGCTCTTTAACTAAGGTACTGATGAAGAGCATTTTTTCTAGCGTTAAACCAATGTCTTTCAATTTGCCACTTATCTGTTGGATGCTCTACAAGCAATTCGTGTCGCGTCGCACCAGATGTGAACCATAATAATTATATATTTTTTATGTAATCTACCATTGTATTGGTTATTGTAGGTTTCTGACTTCTGCATTAATTGCTATAAAGTTGGTGACTGAATTGAGGGGTAAACTTTGGTATTCCGTATTATTGCTTCTTTTTGCCCGAAAGTTATTCGTCTTTCTGATCCTCTTTCTCACTATGAATAGCGGAAGTGATACTGTATTTCGACCAGTGCCTAAATACTAAAATTTGAGTATTGTCATGTCAAGGGAATTTTTTTCTTGCATTGGTCGTTGTCAATTCTTGTTCTTATGCTTTGCCATGGTAAGGCTAAAGCACTCCGCCTGAATTCGTTCTTCGAGTTATTAATCCTCTTCCATTCACAAAAAGAAACTGAACCATTCCGTTTGCCACGATGCATGAGAGAGATACAGCTTGTTCGGCATCTTGCTTCACTTCATGTGAGTTCCTGATTTACTAATCCAGGATGGAGTCGGAATTGGGACATGCCTTATTCCATGAAATCTCTTGCCGTAATTTTAGAGATCATGTGGATGCTCGTGAGTAGTTACGTCGGGGCCCAATGGTTGTTTGTCTTTCCTTATCAACTAAGGTGAAAATTCTTGATCGCATTTCGTGTAGTTATCTTCAAGTTTTCTTGCATAGTCGCATGGACGATGAGTTTACCAGTCTGACTGTTTGGTGTGGAATTTGGTGACGGCAAGTTTCACAATCAATGCGACTCCTTATTCGAGGTATTTACTCGACCCCTCTCTCTATCTTGCACTGTTTTGATAGTGCAAAGAATTTTTAGATTTTCAGAAAGGATGATACGCTAAGTATTTATCTCACATAGTTGAAATGATAACTCAACATTATGGTTTATGAAGCTTTTACAAATTGGAGGAAAATGCTGACAAGGACCATATAGGCGTGAAGAAGATACTAGTGAAGATGTTGATATGGGCCGTGGTTTTGTCCGATTTGTAACCTTGTTCTTTGAGGCAGGATTACAAGCTCCTCTTGTCCCGTTTCTGGGAAAATAAGGAATGCAATTCGATAATTCGTAGAAGTAATGTATATAAATATATATCATATTTGTGACTTTGATTTACATTATAAAATATATCAAGAAATTTTGAGGAAACCGGGATAAGGGGCTGGTACATAAATAGATCAGAAGAGGTCAATGGGGTGGTATTGGATGTCTGCCGGAAGATGATTGTCAGTTAGATTTATGGGAGATAAGATTAGTGTTGAGGCCTAGCTTGCAAACTATGTAGCAAGGACAATAGAGAATAACTAAAAAGTAAACAAGCGAGATTGTTAAGTTGAAAATAAGCTAATATAGACTCATTCATCCTATGGTTCGTTTAACGCAGCTAGCAACTGAGCTTTTCTTTCAGTAGTTTATTCATATTTCTTCGCATTATTTGCTTGCCTATCATTACCTGTTTCGTGTTACGTCTGAAATCTCCCCATACCGCTCACCATTGTTTGCAGTTGGCGGTCGTGCCTCAAAATATGCCCGATAACGTAATCCCTTTGTTTTTTAAAGTTGTTTTCGCATGCTTCTCTCTTCACTTAATTTACTGAATTCGTACGTGAGCTTTTCGATCCCGCCATTTAATCTTCATTCTTCCATAAAAAGATATTCCATTTTCTTGCGGTTTTTACTTGTTGGCTAACAATATATTTTCTACACTGGTGCTGCTGCTTCCATATCTTGCACCATTAAGAGTACAGGTGTTGATGAAATGTCTATTTAGATACTTTTTTTGGTTTGGCAGTTGCAATATCTCCGTAGAAAGCCTTTATTGCCCATAACGATAGTATTTTGCGATGATCTGCTTACCAAATAAATTCTACCACTTCCAGTATTTAATTAGAAACAACAAAAAAGAAAAAAGGTCTGGGCGACAAAAAAAAGTTCAAATCTTTAGGAGTTGTTGTAAGTCTGACTGTAGAATGCAGTTAAGCAGTTTATAAAATTTCTATGATTGCAAAAAAGTAGAGCCTAAACTCCCCAGGAAACCGAGTCTCAGGACTAGTCCCGGGATCGATTTTTAAATCTCGAGATTTTTTAAATTTAAAGATTTTAAAAAATCCCAGGTGGTTCTCTTTTAAGTTATGAAGTTTTAAGCACTTTCTTAGTTTTTCCTCTAAAATTTCTATATTAATAAGCAAAGCTATTTTTGCTTTGACCTAAAAGTTTACACCCACATTTCCGGTTTTCCACAGAGCCCAGAGTGTTGATAAAGACTTTTTTTTAATGTAAAACATGTTATAATTCATAAAATTGGAAATAAGTTACAACATTTTGAGTGAGTGTGATTTGTCATGGATATACACAGTTAATTCAACACTCAACAGATAATTTCATACCTCCACATACGTAAGCATTTATAAAACTTATAATTCGCTTAATTGTAGTTTCTTTTAAATCCTGGACAGGTTAAGTAAAATTTAAATTAAAGTTGAATCGCTAAACGCTTCAGTTAGGTTTCCCAAATTTAAAAACCTACGTTCCACTGGTCCCTATCAAATAGGTTTGAATCAATACTCCTCTTGGAGAAATTAACGGGAAAGGCGGTTGTGGGGTGGTAGCATCCATGGATCAAGTTGTAGTCGCCTTAGTAAGGCGACTTCCAACTTTGTCCATGGATTGGCATTTACTATTCTAATGAACGATTGGAAAAGATTGTTTTAGTCCATTCATTGCAGTTGAATTTTGCTTAATACTTATTAATTCCTTGTAATGCGAGAAGGTGGCTATCATTCATTTCACGTGCATACGAATCAACAGGTAGTGAGAGTTCAGGGAAGCTCCATTTCTGATGTAATAAATAGAAGGAAGTCTTCAGGTACACCCAGTTTATTTCCCGGCCTGAGTTTCCTTGATACATTTTTTCAAGCTGTTTATGAATTATTTAGCAATACAATCATCCGAATTCAACCCAATTAATTTATTTTTGCATTACTTGCTCTATTTTAGGACATCGTACCTTACAGTCTTTTTAGTAGAGCATTATGTAACCTCTTCTCTCAAACTTTTAAAATATATTCACTAGTAAATTAACTTTATGTGCGTTCAATTAGTACTAACAAAATGTGTTTTTAAAATATGAGTGCGATATTACGAGTGTAAATTGACGCGTGAATAGATGCGCCTTCAAAATGTCTTCGTTTATGCACGAAAAATTGCGCGATCACATTCGTAAAAAAGAGCCCTTTTTCGGAACATTCGTTCTCGCAATTTCCACTCAGAAGTCCATTGCGCAGTTGATGTCCTGCAGATCAGATGGAAGTGGTTGTATGACAATTCCGACAATCCCCTTGTTGCTGAATATCTGAAAACAATTAATTTCGTTATAAGTGTGCTGGTCAATATAGTGTGTCCATACTTTTTTTATTCGCATAATTTATTGTACTAAAATATAATTTTATGTTATATTGTTAAATTAATGGGCAATGTGTGTGTAATATATATTTGGCACAAGTGTCATTGATTTTTCTACGGTAATGCGGTAGCTGTTGCACGTTGAAACATGTTGAGTTCGCCTACGGCATCGATGGAGGTAGCACGCGACGGGTAATACGCTGCATTGAAGTTTTGCTTTCGCTTGAACAAATCGTTAGCCGAGGCATATGCAATTACAGGAGGCTTATGGAGAGTCTGTTCTTCCCTATAAGATGGTTTAAAATGTTTTTAGAGTGGAGACAGTTTCAATGGGAGGAGGGGCCGGAGCTGAAGCCATTGCTCTTACGGATGTAAACATTTCCACCGCTGCTGCCATTGCTAGAGAAGTTCGTCGAATAACGTTAAGCATATTAAAAGGTTTGACACCAGAAATTAAACCCTACGTGGAAAACATTTCATAAGTCCTCATCGGAAGGTTAAGTGCCGCAAGACTGGAAAGTAGACCACGTCACTGCCATCCCAAGTAAACAAAAAATACAAATATCAACAACATCTCTCTCCTCTTAAATTCTTGAGAATATTATTGTTGTTGGTTTCGTCATGGAGTTCCTGGATAGTCAGTTTTTTTCACAAACACGCAACAAGGGTTCCGGAAGAGTAGATCTTGTAAAACACAACTTTTCAAAATCATCCACGACATCTTCAGATCGGGAGAGTCAAGAAAACAAGTAGACGCTATCTTCTTAGGTTTCAAAAAAGCATTTAAGTACCACATAGCAGCCTATTATACAGACTGCGGATATTTGGAATCAATAAAAAAGTCTTGAGTTTGCCATTTTCACTTTGAGATTAAACAGGATGTGATGAATGAGGGAGTTAGTTCCGATCTTGTGAATGTAGCCTTTGGCGTCCCGCAGGATAGTGTAATCGGCCACCTCCTGTTTCTTATTTATATCAATGATATAAGTTGTAGAATATCTAGCATTGTCAGATAATTCGCCTACGATACGGTCATCTACTGGGACATAAGTAATAAATCTGAATATGAGGCTCTTTATAGTGATCTCAATAGTATTAATGCCTGATGTAACAAATGAGCTATAAAATTAAATTTGAAAAATGTGCAGTGATGAGCTCTTGGGAGAAGAAATCAACGCGCCCTTACACCAATAGACTCATAGGGGTGGACATGAGAAAATTGGACCAAGTAAAATACCAAGAAGTCATTTTAACATCAGACCTAACATCGGTTAAGCACTTCAGGAACATCTTCGGAGATGCAGTAAAGAAATTTGGGTTCATCAAACTCATCAAAAATCACGGTAGCCAACTCGAATGTCGGTTTCGTAGGTGAGGGTAGAGCTCACCCAGTACTAAGCCCAATGGCGTTTAAATTTCACACATCAGGGTAGGGGGGCCAGTTCTTTTCCCTGTATCGCCTGTGATCTCCCATGATGACCTGGTACCCGAAAAATGGTACACGGCTTGGGTGAAGCCGAGGGTGCCCAGTGGCGTCACCCGGAATCCCGGTTATTATTAGTAGCTCAGCGCTCTACCCACTGGACTACCGCGGTTCCCATCAAACTCATAGCGGGTTAATATTCTAATGATAAAGTTAATGAGATCTGTTACATCGCGCTAGTTAGACATAATCTTGATTACGCTTCGGGAATTTGTCCTTCGGCTGAGAAAACTAATCTTTTAAACAAACAGAATACAGAGGAAGTCTGTCCGTTTCGTGAAGAATCGTTATAAAACAACATAGCGTATATTTTTATTGGATAGCCTTAATCGGGAGCCACCGGAAGTACTTAGAATGCACGAAGGAGTTAACCTGTTAGATAAAAAGATAACATAATTATAATAAAGATAGAATTCATTTTAGTTAGCTCTGGAATGGATTAAAACTAATATACCCCCGCGTTTCATTTGTGGAATAGATCCGACATTGAATAGTGACATAGTGACATTGAATGCCGACAAGATAAATATAAGGAATGCTAATAACAATAATGGTTTTGGCTGGTGACGTAACACCCACTGCCAAACGCCTTCGCGGCGGCTTACAGGGTTCTCTGCGGATTTAGATCAAGAGCACTTTTGGAAATATTGAAAATTTCATTTGTTGCCACTCATGTTGGTAACAGAAAAAATGCACATGCGACGTGTTTGTGCGCGGTGGATTCCGTGACTGCTCATATCAGAACAACAGGACGTTCGCATTGAGGCTAATTATATTGCGAAAGTCAATTCGAAGTGTTTTTCTCATCCTCCCTGTAGTCCAGGTCCATGTGACTTTTTCCTTTTCTCCAATGGGATGAAACACACCTCCACGGATAAATTGCGTTTTTTCAGGCGTTATGTGGTTGGAATTGGTGCATAATAATGGCTATGGAGAGGGTACAGTTTCCGTAGGCGAACTGAACATGTTTTAACTTAAGACGGCATCCGCTGACGCAATACAGGAGTCAATGAAGCTTGCTCCACGCATACATCACACATTAAGGTAACAATAAAAAAAATATATTTTTGCACAATAAATTGGGCGATTAAAAAAATAATGGGCTACCTTTATTGCGCATCCCTCTTATAAATAAAACTTGGATTTTGCTGCAAATCGTGAAGTGAACCCGGCAAATACAATTGTATTTGCGAGTATTTTGTTATGGTTTTTGGGCAAACCTGGAAAAGCCAGGCTATTTTGTGATTTCATTTCTCCGACCATCCTGCTTCATCAACGGAAATCTGTTGCAGTCAATAATACTTACGATTGAAACAACGTTGTGCTTGAAAATCTTTCCCTATGCATGCAGGTGTCGCTTGTGATGTTGGGCATTGTTGTTGCATGCCTCCCTTTCTGCGTTGCATGACCCCACCTTCAGGAATGTTTCATTCCTTTAGTGCATGTCTGGTGTGAACTCACCCCCTACCACACACCCCAGCGGTGGGTTGCAGGATATTATGTAGTTGTGTACAAATAAAACGATCGCACAACGCTCTCCCTCCCACTCCGCTGAGAAAATTCGAGAACGCTTGCACGAATTGATACGTGTGAACAGTACTTCTTAATTTTAATGTTTTAATGCGAAATAGCATTTTGAATTTATTTGCGTAATTAAATGCTTACTGGAAACATGCCTTTAACAATGAGTGGAAATGTGTTCAGTTGAGGATGCATGTGTTTCAGTTACTTGTACTTTGAATATTGCCTATTCAATAATTACAGTGAATCATTTGTGATATAAATTGTAATCACAGAGACGAATTCACGAAATTTCTTATTGTTATTCGTCAACCGTTATGACTATTATTTCCTTGTTCTTGTTTTTGGACAATATTAGAAAAGAATTTATTTTTCCTGCTGAAGAAGCGGTTTCGGAAAATAGTCACTGCTTTTGCGATTCGTAGTGGATTATAAAATTAGACATTCGATCGCTAAATATTTAGTACATAGCTGATATTTAGCGAAATGAGTTTTGCAAATATGCATAGTAATTTCCGGGGTGCTGATTTCCGAAGAATTCTTTGTTTTTACACACCATGAATGTGCAAGCATAATAAATGGAAATATTGATGTGATACTGATTCTTCCTAATGTATGTGGCTTCACTGTCATGGAGTAGAAAATGTTAATTTTATAATTAATGAAGCACTCGAGGTTCATAAGTTAAGAGTTAATTGTGAATTTCACCGTTAGGCGATTTCCTGTGCATAGTATACCAGTTAAATGTTTCACGATATGTAGGTGTCAGAAGATCAAAAAGGATTGGAATTACCGCGCTTCTCTATTGTGTACAAAAGCAGTCGCAGCACATTCCGCGACAAATAGTTTGCATTCCGACTCCTAAAAGAGCTGATAGAGGAAGCAGAGGTAGAGTGATGCCTTGTGCGTTATTGTCTTATGACAAAGAATTCTCTTTAGCCAAGTGGACATAAATATAAGGGACTTAGTGTTTTAAATTATTTTTAGAGAAATTTAAAATGGGTAAAAGAATTTATGCGTTGTCTTCTATCATTAAAGTACGATAAAAATGTGGAAGATTCATTCCATTGAACAATTATTTAAACCTTTAGTAAAATGTTCAGTAAAATTTAGTAAAATGTTTAAAATGTCCAAAATAGCGTATGTCTTCAATATAACCTAGTCTAGTGTGTAGCCTAGCGTAGTCTAAAATGTAATGCGAATACTTAGAGGAAACCCCTAAAACATTTTGGTCATACTTACGTTGGTGAAATAGAAGGGAAACTGCCAACAGTAGAATCTCTAAAGGGAGAAAACGGTGAAAACGTAACTTACAGTGCAAGTAAGGCGGACATACTAAACAGATATTTCCAAACCGTCTACTAACGCTGATAAAACTCCAATTTGCCCCCAAAATTCACATAACGAACTTATGTGCGACATACTTACATCACATAAGGGAATAGGAAAGCAGCTCCAAAACATAAAACCAAATAAATCCCCCGGTCCGGAATAGATACCCGCTAGAATACTGAAGTCTTGAGATTTGTTGAAGAAATCTCACACGCCTTCAACATAAAGTGCTTTACCGGCGTCTTTTTCCTCGATGTGGCCAGAGCCTTCGTCACCGTATGGCATCTGGGTATCCTTAAAGCAATGGAGGACCCCAACTTCCCCACCCCTCTCCTGAAGCTTCTTTGGAGGTTCCTCAACGGCCGTTCATTTTGCGTCTCGGATCGCAGCACTATGTCAACTTTCCGCCCAGCACTAGCAGGAATCCCTCGGGGATCCATTATCAACCTCACTATTACTCATGCCTTCGACTAACAACGCATAGATAAACATGCATCCAGATGACATCACAATCACAGCCACCTCGCGACATGGAAATGGAAACATTTTAAAACTCAGCAAAAACCTAAAAGATATAAATACATGGACATACTTGAAAACTTGGCGTTAACGCAAACAAAAAGGCACACGTTCATTACCCACGTAGGATATATAACAACCTTAAATTCCATCTATTTTGAACAACGCCCACATCGCGAGGGAATCGGCCCACCGTTTTCTATGTATTCAACTGGATTCAAAGCTGACGTATAACGCCCACCTCAAGTATGCTACGCAAAAAGCCATAGTCTGTCGCCACGCTCTCTCTCATCTCACTCACCCAAAATACGGAAGAATTTGCCTATACAAAGGTATACCCGCATAGTTTTGCTTTATGTCTGTGAAATATTTGCTATTGGAATCACAAGGAGGAAAACGATAAACATCTTTCAAAACAAAACAATACGCGGATAGCTAAATTTAAGCCGCCTGATATCCCTCAAGGAAGTCCGTCAGGTCCACCTGGAGGGAGTACATTAAGAAAAGAGCTACCAGGTTTAAATCCCGGCTCTCGGTCAATACCAGTCCCCTAATTACAGCCATCTGGTCTTACAAAAACACCAAACGGCACGCTCACAGACTACCTCCCGATCTATTTAATCGTCTATGATTCTTTCCTTTCGTCCTTAAAACTCTTCTAATTTTATTTAAAATGTAAATTTAAAAATTACTAGCATATAACGTCGCGCATGTTCCGCAACATTGGCGAACGTCAGCACTAACCAATGATCATAGTCATTGTCTTGTGTAGGGGAAAAATATAATAACAAAAAACTTCGACATTAGCCTTTAGTTGTTCATGTCCTAGCATATTATTGTTTCCAATATTCACGCAAACAACTTACTTACATCTCACATTCATATTCAACCTACATTACACTTCTTTTGTAAACCGACTGGTAGAGGTTAGACATTCTCACCAGTACAGTTTTCGAGCAGCCTACGGCGTCCACAGTCACTCCGGGGATCCCAGTAATTACAGACCTATATTGTTAGCATCGATTACCTGTAAAATCTTAGGGCACGTAATTGTTAGCACATCATGACCTTTCTAGACAGTGGTAAGATATTAAGCCGATACCAATACGGATTCGAAAAAAACAGGCCTTGCGAAACACAACTAGGCCTTTTCATACACGACATACTCAAATCAGGGGAAAGGAACACAGGTAGATGCA
>LYUA01001226.1:196232-206892 GCA_002093875.1 Calopteryx splendens | reverse complement strand
TCTTGTTCTTAGCAATCAATACAATGTCATCTGCATATACCAATGACTGGACGTGGTCTCTCTCTAGAGTTTAAATTATTGTCGCGTAAAGCCGCGTCATGTCGATGAAATAAAAACGAATTGAAGAAGTAAATATGCTACGTGTAAGCATATGTAATACCGATTCAACTGTATTGGTGGAATTATAAACCTGGAGAGTTAACGAGTAATTTCACGACGGGAAAATCCGCCCGAGTAAAAATTATGTAAATTATATGCAGCACCAATTATTTTAGCTTTACATTGGCAAAAAGTCTGCGACGAACTTAATTTTATTTGATTTTTTTCTCTTCCACAAGCAAAAAGAAATTTCGGAATTTTCATAGCTTATCTTATTTTACTAATAGAAAACTCTTCGCCTGGAACCGAAACACCCTATTGGATTTGACCTATTACCACATTACCGAAATGTTTTAACACATAATGTCGTAATAGTCACACCTTCAGGCCGAGATTTTAAAATATTCTTCTTTCCTCGATTCTTATTGTTCTTTTGTTCTGACTGTGGGGATAACAAAAGAATAACAAAATTCTCATTAGGTCCCATTTCGTCCGGTGAAGCTGTGTGAATCCTATAGAGATTTTGTTTGGGAAATCGTGTATTCCGGATGAGTATTCGGCGTTCATCTTGTCAACTGTCAATATCTTCGACGGAAAAATTTAGCGACAGCCTCCGGTAACTTAAAAACGGGATTAGGAAATACAAAATGGCTGCATGTGACCTGGGCCCGTAAAGCGTGTACAGAGCATATTATTCGGTTTGTTTTGTACACCGTTCAATACGGGCAGAAAAAATTCCTTGAGCGCCATTCATTAAAAAAATGACAACCGTAATTTCCGGAAATAAAAAAGCGCGTCTTCTCTTCTTTCCCGTCTCATTTACTCGGGGGTCCCTTACATCAATGTTAACCACGTTTTCGTTACAAAAGTTTCCGTCGTTTAGGTGGTGTGCGTGTTGTGGAATCCGTGCAGTGGCCATCTGAGGAAAATTGAATGAGATGGCGCTCAGATCAACACGTATGCGATGAAAAAGATCCAGCGCAAGGGTTTGATAGGGGTGGGGATCAAGAAGGGAGCATAATTACAGCCTATTAAACAACCCGTAGAACTTCGGTTGGGCCAGAGTCAACTTCGATCCCTGGCGCCCTTCACGACGCTACGCCATATAATTCATTGACGGAACGGAGACCTGAAAGAAGTTCTCCCGAGGTGTCTCCCATCTTCTTTGCGCTAACTTGTTTAACTGCGGGGGACAAGTGCCAATGATGAGTGAAATCACTGAAAATCATTTTCTGTTATAGTCGATGCAGTTACAGAGCTTCGATTAATCCCTCAATTGAACAAGTGCATTTGCACAATTGATAATTTTACAGTAAGTTTTCTCCAGCATCAACCACGTGTTTCCTGAGGTTAATACTTAAAATTTACCATTAATTTTGTCCTTGTCCGTGTTAGGCAATAGCAATTTTTCGCAAACCGGTTCTCTTTTCTCTCTATTTTATTGCACCACGAAGATCTAATAATAGTTATATATAATATTTAAATGGTCTTCGCGGATCTGGTCCTCTTACGTATTCATTTACAAGTTGTCCGCAAAATAAATCTAAAATTAAAGAACATAATAAATCTCCGTGGGATTCAAACCTATACTTTGGGCTAGCAGGCATTTAGTTAGGCGCAGTGGCGCCTATGATGGTTATAAGGTGTACAGGGTGCCATCGCTGAACCCCCCCTTCCCACTACCCTCCGTCTCGCTCATTCGTTTATTGAGGCTCACGATGTGGACCTATTATTAATTTTTGACTTTCTCATCTATATTAGTTCTCTACGTTTATCTTAATCCATTCCGCTACCTGTTTGTTCGATTACTCTCTACTTTATTTCCCTTCTCTTCTTATTCAGATCTCACTGCCCACGAGGGAACGTGAGCCTATTACTCTTTATAGGATAAGGATTACCAATTGATACGTTGGGAGATCTTGTGTTACAGTAATTATACCAACGCTGCTGAATGTTGAAGGCACCGAGAAGCACTAAACATACACCTTTATTTATGCATTGAAATATCCTTGTCACACTTTTAATATTGCTCGTTGCATTTTCAATTAATTTGATGGAATAAATACAGATATTCCCTTGGATTCCACTCTGGCACAAATTAATTGCAACTGTTTGCATTCAGAGGTGGTGAACGACTCAGTGCTAAAACATTTCTTTGAAATTTCTTCTTTTTCGCAATTAAGGAAATATATTGGACCCCTACATGCCTTTATCTTTGGCGCAATAGATGGCCAAGTTCTTCGCGACCAGTGTGGCATATTCCCTAAAAAGTCAACATTTTGCTTATGATTTTCCTAGGTCATCGGTCGTCTAGGCTACTGAGTAAACACGTCGGCGTCACTGTGGGGTGACCTTTACGTCATGAATGATATATGCGTGAAAAGATTGACAAGCTACCACTAGTGTTTTTGGCAGTGGGTGTTAAATCAGCAGCCATTAGCGTCATTGAAAATTATTGGCATTCCGCATCATTTCCCTTCGGGTATTCGGATTTTCCATTCGTGTCTTCTGCTGTTTTGATTTCACGAATTGCGCGAGGGAAAAAGGATTCTTTATATCGATTTATTTCACAGTCTCAGTCTCAACTTCTTGCTGTCGTCTCGCCTACCAATGTAATACCGTGCCAAAATTATTCCCTATGTGTCAGAGTTAAACTCGAATGACTTTTATTTATCTAATAATTTGAGAAGTGCATGTGATCTTGTTCTTTCCACGGCTCCCGACCCAGGCTATCAATAAACAATCCAACACTCTCTGTTAGTCCATACTGATTCTTCTCGAAACAGGAAAATTTCTTCTATATCATGTTTAATTACGAATTTAGGTCTTCCTGCACAGGGGTCCCAAATGCTCGCAGAGGATTCAAGATAAGTTATAACCAGTGCGAAATAATACATCTCCTTAAATTTTTTATTCGAACATTTTCCCACTATTTGTTTTCTTTGAATGAAAGTTTATCTAACTAAACTCCGCGCAGATATTACTAGCGTCCTTATCCATGTTAGGTCCGATGTTAGTGTGTCCCTTAGGTATTTTATTTGGTCCACTATCTCATGCCCGCCTCTCTTTGGTGTATGGGTTTATTTTCCCAAAAAATATCGATCGGAAATTTTTCAGACACCAAGTTCTAACATTGTTGATATCGATAGAAACACCCTCAGTCGGACATATTACTTATACGTATCTGGGAAGATGACCGCATCATCGGCGAATAATCTGACGTTTATGATTATTTTACAGTTAATGTCATTGATGCAAATGAAAAAAACGAGGATTTACAATGGATGTAACATTCTTGCAATGGAGCTGCTAAAAGTTCAAGAGTATTTAAACAACATTTTGTCGTTATGTATATAACGTTTGGTCATCGGTTGAGTATTTGGGCACTTATTTTTTTTTGCTGACACAAGTCATGTCCAGTCGATAGCACAGTTAATTCTTCGACCATGGTAACACGGAATCACATTACTCAGGTAGAGATTCAAACCCTACCCACATCTGTGAGTAAGTTATATCAATACTTTATGTACCAAAAAATACTACTGTCATAAATTAAACTTTGAAAATTGATAAACCTACTCACACGGAACTGGTCGCGTTGTCTGAGAATTTGAACCCATTCTGTGAGGCGTCCTTCGTCTTCAAAGTGTGGTTTTCAAGCAAGAGGCTCTTGTAGCCCAGGCCCAAGGGTAGGGACTACAACTGTTCGACACTTATGTTACTTCAGAGGAGTAAAACTTTTGTGATGGTTCTATTGGTGAAACCTTATTTCGAACAATATGCCTTATTTCGAACGGTATGCCTAAGAAATATGTTGCGAGCAGATGCGAATATTTAGTTAGATTTTTTTTAATGAACGGGCGGAGTTGGAATAGGAGTACAAGGGCTCAAATTCCAGAGAATAGGCGGCGTTATTGTTCTAAACACTTACTCTGCCTTTGTATTGAAGCACACTCTTCGAAAAAATCATGAGCAATTGGGAGGGTTAGTTTGAATTTGCCGATATCTATTTCCTTTGGACTCGAAGCGCCTCTTTTCCTTTCTTTTGTTTGGAAGGAATTCTCACGGCATATCCGGGGTGCGTGCAAGCTTTCTGGTTGTATTGGCAACACCCGCCTGAGGGCAAGGGAAGATCCTAATATTGGCCCTTATTCACTCTCACTCCTGCTCCTTTTTTCGATTCCCTGTGTCTATTTCTCCGCTGCCCAATGGTGAAGTACGCCCTCTTAACGGTTCACATTTTACGTCAGTAATGACGCAACAATGATTCCGTTGGGGTTTCCTTCACGCATGGAAGCCTCCTCGTCCGGAACATCATCTTCCCATCCTCGCACTCGAGACGAGGGAATATAATAGCTCTTCGCAGAGTCCTGCCATCTTCGCTGCCAACGCAGGAGACGCAATACACGTAAAGAATACATTTCTTAATGCCTCGAGGCAGATGAGAGTTTCGTTGGAGGAGAGTCATTCTTTATTTTCTTAAAGAATGCCCAAAAGAGTAGATAACTCTTCATTTCTCCAGTGATTATTTCTTTTATTACGCAAGTTAACGGGTCGGCGATTTTGAGCAAAGGGATGGACGTATTTCTTAGCTAGTTCAGAATCTGGAGCAGTCGTGTTTAGCTTAGCTTTTATAACGCCATTGTTTTCTCGTTTTTTAAAGAATTATTTCTTTCGCGAGACACATGATCATCTCAAAGAATTAAAATGTTTAATGATTCTGTTGAAGATCCGAAAAAAGTTCTCTATTGCCTCTGATAAGAAAATATTTCATTATGGCACTTTACCTGAGAGTAAGTCGCAGACCGTTGATGATAAGCATAGTACGGACACTGTTAGAGATGGAGATTCTCATTTCTTCGAGGGTGTAACTTATGTTTTAAAAATTATATCCTTAACGATAGGGATAGATTTAGGAACAAGGGAACCAAATTACTGCGTGGGAAACAGTTGGTGAACCCTCGAGCCGAGCACTTCAATGCTGTCAGCGAAGATGTCACTTAATGGTCCACCTAGTACAAACAATACTTTTACCTTATTAGGTACAGGTAATGTAGTTAGGTAATTTCTGGTTACTTGTTCCTACTAATTTGCATGGGGCCCCTGCGTCAAAAATGTTTCCCATCTCTGGTAGACTGACACCTCGCTCTTGTTGAAAGAAACTGAGAAGGGTTGAAATATATATTTTATAAGGATAATGTCCTTTTGAATATTCGAAAACTACTTTATTTTAAAAATGTAAACATTTAACTTCAAATATTGATAAACATGGAAACAAAAATTGCAATCATTTCGCCAGTAGCATTATTCTGCAACTCCTTAAGACACGTTAGCGAAATTTGTCAAGTTCGTTTGTCTTTCCTGATCACTTGCTAGAGAATATGCGAAATTGTTATTAATCGAAAATTCTTCATCGCCAAAATCAACGACTGTCTTTTGTATCCTATTATAGAATGGCATTATCGTTAAGAGATATTTTTATCACGTGACGATTGTTGATATTGATGAACTAACGACAGATCCTTAACGAGTTACAAAATAGCGCTACAAGATCCCTAAAGTCGCTCCTGCACATGGACAAAGCATCACGATGACTTATCCATGCAGATCACCCACGAAATTATAAAACTATGGTTCATTATTTCAATTTGACTTCGTAGTGTTTTATATCGTTCGACAACCTACACAACTTTCATCGCTACCTCGGTTTAGGCTTGCCACACCCCTTCTAGACAAGCAAAGACGAAAGGCTTTCTTGAAACAGAGCCAGCGTATGACTAAGCTATTTCCTTAATTATTTTCGAAATGAAAATGTTTTATTTAAAGATCAAGGTTGTGACACTGATTTTGTCATTGCCAAGATGTCAAGTCAATTATAGTATTGAGACCTGGGCCGGCTAATAAATTAATTTCAGTGGATTATACCTACAGAGATATTTTCAGTTCCAAAATGGAGATGTAAGTTCCACTTGAGATCTTTAAAGTTATTTCTTAAAATAGTTTCAGTAATCCTAAACTATCCCAGAGGTTGATTTGATAGACGGCGATAGAGCTCATATCGTACTTAGTCCAATGGTGTATGGAATTCGCAAGTTTCACAGTATGGGGACCTATTTCCTGTGGCGCAAATGGTTACCCAGAAAATTCTGGTGCCGTTCACTAAGTTTGGGCTCTACAGGGGTATCCAGAAATCACACCTCGGGCTCTCCGATCAGATCAGCCTATCCAGGCTACCTTGCCGTCTTGTCCTCCACTTTAAATCTTACATGGCTATACATCATCGCGCTTCCCACGCACCGCAACTACAACCTATATCACATGTTATATTAGAATTATCGCCAAGTAAGTGAGACTGGGCAGAATAGTAACACTGTTGCCATTTCTAATCCTGGATTGAAGCTTTCTGACTCATTGCTTCAACTGTAAACTTATAAGGTGGACTAAAGTAATTCTCTGGTAGCGTTACATTCATCGTGTAAGGTAACCTCCCATGAACCATCATGAATTTGAATAGTTTAATTCAATAATGAGTGCAAAACGGCTTTCTAAAGCGTGTCATGTTAGGCATATCTTATACCTGTTTTACTTATCTTGCATAGCAAGGCAAATAATGCATAGTTTCAGCGTAAATGCATATTCAGAGCTGAGAGTTCAGTATTTTTTTCTGGTAGGAAAAATCAAGGGTTCATTATATTGGAAATATGTATGGATAGCGATATGGATATATGGATAGCGATCATAATGATGCGAATTAATTATGAGGCAACTATTGGTTCTCTTTCTGTTTAAGATATTTTAGTAACCAGATTTCTTCTAATAACATGTCAAATATTTCCCGAAGTTTTGACATGAAGTAAACTATTCAATAGCAGCAGATATATAAATTTTGAAATAAAATGTAAAACCGTAAGAAACGTAATCTGGCATAAATAATTTTTCCTTAACTATTTCTCTCATTGATTTTTCAAGGGTTTATTCCACTTTTCTTTTGGAGAACCTCTAGTCCTTCAGACAATAGTCGGGTTTCATGAGAATGTTATACAAATGTGTGAACAACATAATTACTGGGTAGAAAATCTGACACTAATTTTATATTGCGAAAAACTTAACTTGAAATTTAAAGGAAACAAGTAATAATTAAAGAGCAGGGAATGGGGAGGTACTTTGATGTTTGCTCACTTAAAGAGTCCTGTCTTATGCCGAGTGAGATATCTTCTCAGCTACAAGTAGCGTGCTCAAATCTTTCAAGCTCGCTTCCTCTTCGAGACCATCAAAAGCCCATTTCTGTTGGAGTTGGGTAATTTTGCTGAGATCTATGTGCCGGAAGAAATCGAAAGGGAAACCAATCAATCAATCGATACTTTCTATCCTCATCCGCCTTCCTTCTTTATTCACGCTCCCAACGTGAGATTCTTCTCTTATCACGGAAGGCTGAGGAAAGAGCTATAGAGGCTGGCTCTTTAGACGTCGATTTGAGAAGCGTAGAGCAAGAGGAAGGGATGGACAGGGATTATTCTAATGCTTCACTTTCCCTGTTGATGAATTCCTCCCCCGCCACCACCCTCAGTGGGAATCCGAGGGCGGGAGGGGGCGGAAAATAATTTGCTCTGAAGTTTCCCGCACATCTTCCGTCACCTCCCTGCTGAACATTGTGGCCCAGTCTTCTCGACTTGGATGCGGGCGGGGCAGGCCTTCCCACCCTAATGAAATACTTCCGCCCTCTAATCCTCCACCATCGGCTGATGAAACGCTCACTTTTTCTAGGTGTTACACAAATATATGATCTCAAGCATCTTCGTTTTTAATGTTGAGGATAAGTAAGAAATTTTACCCAGGAAATTCTGCAAAAGATTCTCCTGGTTCTGCTAATTAGCGTTGCATTGTGCCTGAAGAAAGTCTCTTATCTCTTGTGGAACCGGCCAATTTTCTAATCACTGCCATCCTAATTTTCTGATCATACATTATCGTGGTATTGAAAGAACAGCCATACAAAGCTCCCAAGCTTCTATCTTATCGAAACTGATAGTGTACATGTTATTGATAGCAAATATAAATGTGTTTCTAATGTTACATAGTTTTCGATTAGGAAGATGCAAAAATGTTATTTTCATCATCTTCAAAAATTAAAACTTTGACTAGAATTAAAGCAAACAAAAGTTACGAGTGAGTCACCTGGGTGAGCCTGACAAAATTACATTCGTCAATCGGAAAAGGTTTATTTCTTGGGTTTTGTGATTTAAGTGGGGGATTAAGTGCAGTTGAAATGTCTCCTGCTGTGTCCTGCGGTCCTCAGTTACCGGGGTGGGCGAATTATTTAGATGCAGGCTACACTAGGAATGAAACTGACCCCCTTACCCTGATGTGTGAATTGTAAGTTCTGTTGAGTTTACACTTTTAATTAGGTAAGCGCTACCCTCACCTTTCAAACCAACTTTCGCGTTGATTACTGTGATTTGGGTGTTGTAAAAGGACTGGACAGATAACTCGGTTACCTGAGTGACCGAATTCCAACATATTTTGCCTTATAAAATCTTGAAAAGGACTAATCATGCGAAGTTAAACGACTTTAAATAATGTCATTATTTGTCTCACGTTATTTAATTTTATTTGTCGTTTTGTTTGTTGAAACGGCTCTACTCAAACATTTCCGAAGTGAATTGAAAGAAAGTAAATTCAATGTAATGCCTACGAAGAGGCCAATACGCATTAGTTACATTTACGCATACGAATACGCATTAGGCGCATTTATCAGTGAGAGCTCAGTTTTGCTGAATACGCGCATGGTTGTCAAATTCAGTCGTCGAGTTGTTAGTTTTGTAGTTAATAATCAATTATCTAATTGTCCAATATGCGTAACGGTGGGCTGCCAGTGGTAGCTGCGTTTTCTTGCGAGGACCCCGTGAATGTGATCTGGGCGCACTCAGTTCTAACAAAATATATCGACATGCAGACACAATCCAAGCATCTTTGCATCTTATGACGCCTTGATATTATGTATTTCAAGCTTTTTAATGGGGAAAGAAATGCGGTGTATGGTGATTCAGATTGACTAAGCACGGATTTCCGTGTTTTATCGGCCAAATGCATGAAAATTTGTAAACAGCTCATCTATCGTTCTGAAGACAACCATTTTCCAACTGCAAAAGGCTTTCTTCGTTGTGATTGGTCTATTACCGTTTGTCAGTGTGGCAGTTAATTGCACGAAAGTGCTTTCTGAGTTACAGAAAATTCACAAAAGATGATGAGGCCCTATCAAATTCGGAAAAAAACTGGCTTTCATTGAAGTGCTGGAACACGATTTTACTTTGTCTGTTTCTACCATGTTTTTGGATATGTAGCTCAAATCCAAAGATCCTTGTTAAGAATAAGTCCAAGTATTACATCCACTGAAGGTCCAAATGATAGAATAGCATTACATTAGTTTCGTAGACACAAAAATGATCAATTTGGTATCGGAAGGCTGCTTGGGTCTGGGAATAAAGTTGTTAAAAAATAAAGAACAAAATAATAATTGAATAATTGCGCTAACAAAATAAATTATCAAAATTTGTTTTCGTTGACATATTACTTGATTTATTTCATTGGATAAAAGCAGAATTCATTAGTAATCGTCCACTCGTATCTTGCCCTTTCGTCAGGAAGACTAGGTAAATTTCTAAACTTAAGTGATTGCTTTATTCCTAAATGTATTGTAATGGGTAAATACGTATTATGTTTGCGATATTTACTGGTTTAGGAATTATAATAATGAATATATTTTCCCGTTTGATTACTAACTTTTTAAATATTTTGCGAATAATTGTTGCGAATGTGCCTGCAATGTAAGATGTTTGTATGATCTTACGTATAACTACTTACAAATTTTTTAACCTCCTCAAACCACTTTTAGAGAGTTTTCTTATATTCCTTTGCTTTATAATTATGAGGTTTCTCCGTTAGTTTCTCTGGCAGCCACCGATAACAACAATTCTAACCTAAAAAAGACTGACTAAATTCTGTTCACCTTCAAGTGTAAATTACGTAGCAAACTCAGCGCCTACTTGCACTCTCATGGCATCACTTTTTATGCTACCATTACCATTGTCTAAGCGTATAAATTAAAATACGTCGGACACAACGGAACGGATCAGTCTCACGTCCGTACCTATCACTTTTCATCTCAGTTCTCCACCCGCTACAGTGCTGTCTGCTGTGAAATTCAGGTAGGGGTTTCAAATTAGACACCCATTCCTCAAATATACCTCTACATTTCATCATAGGTTCGTGAACTTTGTGCAGTCTACTCTGTCAAAAGTCTTCCGAGAGTTCAAGATACAAGACGACCACTTTAATCTAGGGTCTCATAACATTTTATCATCCCCTCACACAAACATAGCTTCTGTATTTGTGCAGCCATGCATTATACCCGCGCTAGTGATGGATATAATATCTATATGGATTCAGGGTTCTTAAACTTCCGCTCATATCATCGGGGTGGTTAATCATTGCCTACTTCAGTAATTTTTTTAAAGCAACACCAGCCAACCAGCATTAATTGGCCATCCCACTAGTTAGCCTCCTT
>LYUA01001226.1:124819-135931 GCA_002093875.1 Calopteryx splendens | reverse complement strand
TATATATATATATATATATATATATAGGGGGAAATGGGAGGGAAACCGTGAGGGCAGACTGGTTTTGGAAAGAGATGGGATGGGGGAGGTGGTCGCTGTTTGAAGATGCGGGATGGCGAGGGAATGGAACAATGGGATGATTCAGCGGATGGAAAAAATGCACGCATCTCGCTGTCATAACTGTTTTTTAATGGCAATCACTGAGAGCAATATTTTGGTTCTTTCCTCCCCCTCTCTCCTTGGAGTCGATATGTTAGTGCAAGGGTAGTCTATTCATGAATCGGCTGTCGAGTCTGTATGATAGAAACTTGAGAATTAAAACTATTTGAGTTATCTGCAGTTTTTCCCGCGTCTTATTCCCTCCCGTACGTGCTATTCCCTGGTAAACATGATGATGCAACTCCCTTGCACCGTTGCGTGGGAATCAGCGCAGCTAGTTTATATTTTGAGAACCAGCTACATTGTGATGACGTTGATGATGTTGCCCTCTGTCCCTTCTATTGATCCGTGATTTGATCTTTCAATAAGTTCACATTGGTACCCATCCATTAGCAAAGTTGTTCTGACAAAACAAACTAGGTCTATCCGAAGGTGGTAATCGAATATACGTTTTGATACATTGATGACACCCTCTTCTGGGTGCCTTCTTCTTCCGGTCATATAATATTTTCCTTTTTTAGCTTCCTTGCTTTATAATAATTTTTATTCGTCTGATGACTATGTAAAATGGCACGTATGATTACAGTACTTTAAAATTGAGCTCTGATATTTTGTGTGTTCTCAAAAAATAAAAAATCTTTGTGGTTAATGCCTGAAAAACATTTAATTAGCGCAGAAGTAATTTGGCTAAGAAGCTGCCTTGCTAACATTAAAGGAATCGCCAAAACAATCTTAGTGCCAACCAAACATATTAAATGATACAAAATAATGCATACCTAGTGCAGCCACCCCTTGGATTTAGACGGAACTGGTGGGACATTTACCAGCTAATTAATTGTTTTCTGTCCAAATTGTACGAAATATAGTACGATAGTATGCACACACAATTGGTTACAGTTAAGTATAGCACGCGGTATTTCCACGACTTTATTCTTGTTAACCCGGCCCGAAACAGTGTTTTTTATTTTGTGATATAACGTTTGGAAGAAGGGAATAATCGTGTTGAAAACGGATATGCCGTAAAATGAGTTCCAACTTTTAATGGGAGATTTCAACGTCCGAGTTGAAACGTTCTAGCTGGAAACCTCTCCAATTTAAGTCCCTCGTCTGCAGTCAAACAATTTATAGATTTTTTGCAGCGTTATTTCGATCTGTAGAGATACGGAGGTGGGTTTTCTTTAGTTTTTATGTATGAGCATGAAGAGGGAGGACCGTTGAGGAGGCTGAGCGTCGATGGGAGGTGTTCCAAGCACTAGGGAAAGGAGTTTGTGGAAGGAGAATCTAACGGGAAGAGTTTCAGCGGGAGGGAGGGGAGTTGGGGGCGGAGGAGGAGCTGAAGGAGAAGTAGGACGTTGCTCACCGTGGGAGAAGAGAGAATATAAAGGTTACAAGAGAGAATGCAGAGGTTCGTGCTGTCGAACATCCGTACCTATTTTGGTAGTGCGTAAATAAATCTAGTGATCGAGAGCAAATTGGTACCAAGAATGGTTTTCAAATTGACGGCCGCTGTCAAATGATTTTTGAGAAATGTAACGTAATCAAAATATTATATTAGAAAATATGACGGAAGTGATCGCAAGATGAAATCGTTTCATTGGTGGTGCGAAAAAGTTTACGTTATGTTTCCATGCTGAAAAGAATGTCGTGCAGATAATTGACTATGGACTCATGTTTGGAGTGATCTGTGGGATCGTAAATGGCGTGGGATACCGTTTCGGTGGAAAAGAGGTGAAAGTATAAAAAAGACATTTAACAAAGTACGATCCGGGATGAAAGATGTCACACGGTTGAAAATCCTTATTTATTGTGCGAATAACAAGAAACGGAGAACATATGGACAAGATAAACAGTGCATCATGGTGCACAAGGAACGATGTCGTTTTACTTTGTTTTGATACTTCTAAATTATTTTGATTGAAACAAATGTTGAAACAATAAAAAAGTCTTAAATTAACGCAAGAATGCATCGTTGAATCATACTCTCTTATCTTTGATCATTCATGAAAAATAATTTTCCTACCTAAGTCACCTTTGAACAGAGAAGTATCTAACTACTAGAGAGAGGCCATGCTCTACTTACCCTTGGTAACTGGTTAAATCTTCCAGGGCCTACTATAGAGGATTTTATTTGGATCATGTGATTTCTCTCCAATAGTTGGTAGCAGATGTAAAAAAAGTATGCAATCAAAGTGAAACACCGAAGTCCAAAGCATTAATTGGCTTAATTACTGTAATTTCGTGTTTAGCTAAGTTGAAAAGGCAGTGTAAAAAGTTAGATATGAATAATTAGAATATGGTCGAAATTTTGGAAAATAGTTTTCCTATAGGCATACAAAATAGGTAAATTCAAGTAAAAAGTGTGGGCATCTTATTTTCTAAGCATTGTGTACGAAATTAGTAAAATGTAACCCTTATTCATTTTTTTAGATAAGCAATCAACTAATTAACATGTACGCTATAAATCCAATCCATTGTTGGTTCCATCAATACAATTCCAAAATATACTAATTGATCAATTTCTGTTGAGTTTATTCGCGGTAGTTTACGTAGTTTAAGTATTAATGCTCTCTCTACTGCTTTGATTGCCCGTTTACGAATAACTGAATGACTAAAAACCCTTAGACTTCAAGTAGAGAAATCGTTTCTCTTTACTTTATTGGCTCTAGAGTCATAATATTTGACTAAATTTTAGGTCAATGCGAGATGGAATATTTCCCCATCCCTTACCCGCGGATAAGTTTAAGGAGTTATGAATTAGTATTGCATTTATTCTCTTCCTCAACTACGTTTCAGTGTGTGGAATTTCGGATTCCCACTCAAATCAAAAGAAGATAACCCGGATATTGTGTTGGGTGGCATCATCCGTCCATAAACTCGGGAAATTTGCTTCAAATCCGGTCCTACTCAACCACGTCGACTCCCTTTCCAAGCTCCTTCACTCAAAAGAGAGATGATAAGGCGTCCGGTTTCGCAGCGGAGCGGGAGCGTTTCAATGCAGATGAGTAGCGCCCACTTGGGAAATCTGAAAAAAATTAGAGAGTAAAAATGAAATAAAATATAAGCTCGGTGTTCCCCATGAGTGTGGGCAACGCGGAGGGGAACCTTCCGATTAGTTTGCGGTTGAGCAATAGCCCACTGTGTCCGGTTTAGTGTCTTGCTTCGCTCCGGCGATTAGTTCCCCACAATGAGGTGAGAGCCGTACCATTATTTATACCGCTTGTGTTGGTTTTTTTAGCTTCACTTTCGCTCTCTTTCTCCCTGAGATTCTCGCGAGGGGGAAGGAGAAAGGAAAAGAAGCGAGCGGGCAGAGGGAGTAGGGAGGGGAGGGGGCGACTCGTGGAGAGGGTGTGGGTGCGAGGAATGAAAGTGGAGCGTGTGGAAAAAAGGGCACTTAAGGGGCTTATACTGCTGGTATAATTGTGTGTTGTTCGGATGGTCACGTGATCAGCATTGTCTCGGAATTGATGCATCCGAATTGTCTCCGCTCATCCCCTCGTGAGAATTGAAGTGAAACAACAACGGTGCTGCCGTTGGGGAGGTCCATGGATGAATTTCGCGATGCGGGATGACAAATGCGTCCGAAATTCTCTTTTATGGCGCCGTGTTTGGGAAGAAAGGGAAACTGGGTAATGAATCTCCTCTAGTCGGAAAGAGGGGAGGTTTCATTTTTGTAGACCCGAAAAACTTAACTTTCGTGTTTTTCTCAAAATGAGATGTCTCTTTTCTCATTTTCTCAAGTACATTAAAAGCGTGATTACTCACGATTCCCTGCCAGTTCAATCAAGATGGATTCTTAAGAACAGCATACTGTTTAAGTCATGATATTCCTTTAACTGTAACATTGTTGGATTTAATTACATATATACGGTACTTGAAGACTACTTTATGATTCTTGGTAAGTTTAGTTGAAATGAGAATTAAAAATGTCAATTATATAATTGGAATATATATAGCGTTAGCATTAACATTTACTTAAATGATAAATATAATGTTCCCTTAGATGAAAGCATAATTCTTTCATTTACTGCATATTTCACAATTCCTGAAGAAATACCAGTGAGCATGGGTTTAATACTTAAGTTTGGAATCAATAAAATTCCATTCTATGATGTATTCCAGGGTAATCAAAATCGCAGTAATCTAACCCGAAGGTCGGTTTGATAGGTGAGGGCAGAGCTCACCCAGTACTGAGCCCAACGGCGAGTGAAATTCACACATGGGGGCCAGTTTCTTTTCCTATACCGCCTGTGATTTCCCAGGATGACCTGGCACCCGAAAAATTGTACACAGCCTGGGTGACGCTGCGTGTGGCACGAGTTGTCACCCAGAATCAAACCCGGGCCCTCCTTTCAGAAGCCTACCACTCTAACCACTGGACTACCACGCCACTTCCAGGATAGCAGTTCATCGTAAAAATTAATTCTGAAAATAAGCCAATAAAAAAATAGTCTGTGAAATATCATTCAGGAAGAAATATTTCTAAATTTAAAAATAATAAATTTTATCCGTAATTGCGTATGTCAATATAGATAGAAATTGCTTGTGCCTGTTGGAATATTCTTTCCTAAAATGATCAATTGCCTAAATGAAAGTGCTCATTCAAACTATTTTTTTTTACTTTTCACAACAATTCCAGGCAGTGAGAAAAAACTCTCACTTTGATAGGTACTTGTAACTCGGTTCTTCCTATTCTTTAATTCCTGTCGTAGTAATTTAACGGATGAAGGTGAATAAAGTTTTTTAGTGAAATGCTTCCTGAAGTTCTTTGAAATTATTAAATATTAACCTGCCCACGATGTTTCATGAAATTTTAACGAAATTTCCATCCGACGTTACGGAGGACAGATGATGACACAGAGTCGCACCGGACCCTCTCGCGCCTGCACCCACTCAATTCAGAGATATACCCTTCACCCCTGGGAGTCATGTGCGTAGGGAACTATGGGAATTGTGTCCAAGAGTCTCCGTCAAGTAATGGCCTTGACTTTTCCACTCTTGAAAGGATGCTTCTCTTTCTACTTTTTTTTGCAGCGGTATTCGTGAGATCACAATCGGAAAAAAAACCAATCGGAGAAGGTCGAACCTCATTTCATGAGGAGACAATTAACATAAGGATGAGCGTAATAGGGACGAGGAGCTAAGGTGCGATTATTATTCCCCTCCACGATTAATGACTCCCCCCCTCGATTATTCACGCCAAGGATTTGAGACATTGATGATTGGTTTCAAGAGGTCCCTGCGAGCGAAAAATCTCCACCTCCGACCTTTCGTTTTCCGCTGCGGGCACAGCACCCGAGACGATGCGACACGGGGAAGGAGGATCCCACGCTTCTTGAACAAAATGTGAAGGAGGAGCTTAACGAATTATGTAGCTGGAAATGAGAGATGAAATCTTTTATTATTTTGTATCTGCCCTTCGCTGCGACCTTGTGTGCAAAACGATATGAGGCGTAAAATCTTGGAGTTGTCCCTTTCTCCTCGTCATCACGGTTCATTAAACTTGCGTTTCGTGTGTGCATAAGTGAATGAGAGGATCCTCGATGAAGACATTCACCTCACAAAGCCTGTTCTTGATAAAACGGCAATACATAATTTAGGATTAGAATAATTCTGTTTTCATCCCTAATAAATGATTTTTACTTGCTCATACGGAGTAGGGGCCCGTTTTTCAAAGCCACTAGTCAATTTACAAGTCCTTATAGTTTACTCATGCCGAACTTTGTAATGGTAATAAATTTGTTCCTGCAGTTACTGTTCCTAACTCATAGGATATATTTCATTAAGGGTTGTTCTAGATTACAAGTTACGGTTGTTTTTTAAAGGACTTGTAAATTAAGTTATAGCTTTCAGAAACGGGCTCGAGGTAGTCTGACATCTTAAAAAACACTAAACACTACGTTCCATTCATAATGGAAAACTAGTGCCCATATCGTATTTAGAACCCAAGACTTTATGGCATTTAATTCACAATCTGACGGAATTCGAACCCACGTGCCCAGTGAGCAGTTAATTAGCAGGTAGGCACGTAACCAACCCGAATAACCGGATCTGTACTTTTCATCCATTTGTCTTTTAAAGGAAGCCAAATGACCCGGCGAAAGTTTTGAACCTACTGACGTTACTTCTCTCATGTATGATGATGACTATTTGGTTAACTGTTTAATATAAACTTTGATTAAAGGTTTTGCAAATATCAGACGAGTTATGATCGATTACACTCTATTGTCTCCGAAACTTATTATTCCTTGTTAATGTTTCCATTTTTTTACGTGCAGATATACCAAGGTAAATAAAATTTTACACCTAAAAATTAAATTATAATATATAGGATATATCCCAGACTTTTACTCTTCCCTGCCAAAGAATAAACGACTTAGTATTGGTACTCTAATAGCTTACGAAATGTGGTCTTTAATGGGAATATGTTTTTCTCGTTTATATTTGCGGTTATAAGTTAATTTACAAGTCTTGTAAAAATTAAAATTTGGTCTCTTGAACACCTTCTAAGTCTGTACAACATAATATGCAGACTTAGATGCATACATATATCGGGCACTATGACTATTTCTTGCATTCAGTCCTTCCGTCAAATTCTTCAGTTGTGCAAATATTATTTTAAAACACATTACTCTGTGCCCAAGATTTATTGGAATTCCAATGTATGTGGAATGCAAAGTTACGTGTTTTAATATCAAGGAATTCCAACACCTGTTACCAATGATTTTTACCCTTATATTTTCTGATCTTTATCTTATTTTATATTTCTTGATGATCATTGGTTTTTATAATGGCGATTATCGCATAAATAGTTTATCTGGCAACTAATTCATTTTATCAGTGGCAGAAATATAAAATAGTATATGTTGCTGAATAGATCCGATGGTATTATAAAAATATAAGATATAATGCTAAATGAGGTTTGGGAATGAATTATACGCATACGCGTATAATGGCATGGAGGCGATGTCGCATTTTTATACGAGTCTCTCAATATGACTAATAAGCTCTTGGAAATGACAACTCTATATGTTTAAGAATGAATTTATGTATTATAACTCCTCGAGAGAAACTTCTTTGTTATAATACTGGTTATTATGAGCTAAAAATCAAAATTTCACAATTTTCACTAAGATTTGAAGATTTTACGGGTCACAGACCGCCAGTACCGCTCAGAAAACTTTGAGCAATAAAAATAGTGACTGAGAGTTTGACTATTTCCGAAAATAATTACTGAAAAATATTAAATAGCTACGATTGACGATCCCTGATCTGAGGAAAGATCGTGTTTTTAAGAATTTTCGCCTTGGAAGAATTTTCTCGCTGTGCTGATATGCCAATTTTTTTCAAACCGAAAATTGCAGTGATACATTGTGTTTCTTCGGTAGGATAAATTCTATGCATGGAACTTGTCTTAATCCGGAAGGTCGGCTCGTTATGTGAGGCATCATGCACTAGTCCTTCAGCGTGTGGATTTCAGGCTGTAAAGACCACCCCCTTCACGCTTGTTGTTTCCCAATAAAGTTCTTGTTATAAGAGTGTAACAAAGATTGTGTATTGCAGAAAGTGTCAGGAGGAATCAATCAGGGGGATGGAAACCCGGATCTTCCTGCCAGTAGCCGGGAGCTCTACTCAATAGGCTACCTCGACAATAGGAAAAAATATCTATAGAGTAGTATGTTCGATAATTGATGAATTTTTTCATGCCTAAACACTAATTTGGAAACCACTTGCGGTAAATTTTAATTTTGCTCTCACCCATGGCCTGACTTTTGATATGAAAGATATTAAATTTAAGAGGTGAAAGCTATTAGTGAAAATAACGACCATGTAAATCGTAAAAGGTCGTTTTGCCGGGCGGTGTATTTTTGGGTTTTTAAGTGATTCTGGGCAGATTTCTGGGCTGAAATTCTCTCTGCTCTCACTATCGTTTGGAGTTATGGAAAGCCTTTAAGGCACGATTCAGCGTGAGAGGCAGTAGAACACAAGGCTATGTATTTTTACCATGGCCATGTGCTTTTATCACATGGGCAAAGTTACGAAGACATCATCTCACCGTTTATAGTTTCCCGAAGGCTGTGTAATTGTGAGGGATGATTTTTCATCCATCTTATAATTTCAGCGGCATTAAGCTGTTTAATTGCTTTAGAAAATGGAATGGTAGTGGCAATATAAAACCAGTAATTTGTTCCTTTCCCTAATTCCGACTAAAGAGACTACCGAGAAAATATCTCCTTAAAAAATTTGACCTCGTTACGAAGTACAATTCCTTTCTTTGATCTGCAACTTCCCACCTTCCAATAATCACTGCGCTCTATTCCTGAGGGAAAATTCGTTGGTTGTAGTTAGTCCCCACAAAATATTACAGCATAGAGAAACTGTTGCCATGCGTTGAAACAATGGTCCGTGTGAAAGCTTAAGAAGTCCTGGTCCAGCGCATATTGAAACTTCACGTATCTAAAGTACAGTAGTAATCTTACGTTTTGGTAATCGGTCACCGATGCCATCGCGATTCTAAAACAATATTTCTCAGTAGGTGAATGAAACTTGAGCTACTCACATTGGGATTATGAAATTTATGCCAAGAATCAAGTCTCGTGATTTCTTCTAGCGGAGGGAATGTTGAGTGAGGAGTGCATCAAGGAAGAATTGCTTGCAAAAAAAGTTGTCTTCGAGATTGAATTGGGTGCGGCAGGTGGGAATATGCAGACAGGTTAATATCACGGCCAAGTATTGTCGTCGCTTTTATGGAACTATATTAGTCTTAATTCAAAATTTGCTTGATCCCATTAAGTATCATGTGTTTCTCGGCCAGGTAGTCTGTCTAATGACTCATTCATTGGGGAGAACCGTGAAATTAAATGCCATTTGCTTATACTCGCTAATGAAATAACAGCGTTATACAACCTATCTAATCCTTTCGTAAATTTTCTAGAAATTGTTAAGGGAACGAATTACTTTATTCGCATTAATATGCGAGGAATGTAAAATGATAAAAATCGATAATAAACGTCCCATTAATTCGAAATACGGAATAACACACGCCTGATTGAATTGTGAATAAGGCCATCATTGGAAGTCGTTTGACCATGAGCTCCATTATTACCCGAATTTTAATGGTGCGCTTTTTTATGTTGTGCAATATAATTCACTGAATATGTATAAACTCAAACTTCAGAGGTCTGCAGTCTTCAACAATGTTTCTAAAAATGGTGTTCAGTAAACATGAAATTAATATGAATCGTATGTTACTTCAGATTCCCGTGATTTTCATTTGTGTCGACAATGTAACTAGTAGAGAAGTAGAGTAATAAAGGGCAGTAATAGAGACGTTTACAAGTTTAATTGTGCCCGTATGGGGCGACCTAGAGAAATTGAAAGGAAGAGGACATATAATGCTCCCGCAAAATGGACATTTGAAATAAACTAAGGAGAAATATTTTATTCTTTCCCTCCGCCTATACACAATGTGTGAATTTTTGTACACACGATCAAAGGAAATAGGAAGGAAGGAAGGCAGATCGATACAAAAATAAAATTATAATGTATTTCGAATATATAAACCAAAGAATTTCAAGATACTGGGCTTAAAAATCATTTTCTTACAATTCTTTCGAGGAAATTCAATTTGTGTGAATGGTATCACCAAACTATTTCATATTTCTTGTCGAAGAATTTAGGTATTAAATTTGCTTAGTTTTGAAGAGTTATTAATTGAAAAAACCATCTTGACCTAGGAATGGTCATAAATCGATTTGAAGTATTCCAAAATTTTAAATAAAAATGGAAGGAAGGCGAATTACTTTATAGACGCCATTGCCAATCAGGCAGTGCCATTGGCACTGGAATGAGCTGGTAGTCGTACTTACTCATGCATAGATACGGCTGACGACGAGATATTCTTCGCTGTAGACTGGCGTAAAAAATATATTACGATAGAACTAGTAATCATAAAGTAATATGCACCTATATCATTGGGAGTACCTCATTATTGATTGATTGATACCAATTCACTACATTTTGCAACCCAGTTCACCATATGATTCTTAAATTTCGACAGTCGTATGGTAAGACAATCAGAATGTTCTAGTCTCTTGAACGAATAAACGCATGTATTTGGCAACGTCCTTCGTGCATGACAGTCGTGCGAGTGAAATTTTCTTTGAAAGCGATGCCCCATCTCAAGACCAAAGTTCCAACTCGGTCCTGAACTCTTAAAGTGATTTTCCCCTCTCCCACATCTCCACCGCTCCATTGGATATGAACGCCACCCACGAAGTGACCCATCTTCCTTGATGTCATTAGTGCCATATAAGTTCCGGGTAATCATTTCATGGAATTCCCCCGTCCTATATGAAATGAGCGAATATTTGGTGGAATATTTGAGGGTAAGGTGATATGCACTCGTGATTTATTTTATGTAGCCTAGATAGACTTCCTAATTTCTTACTAATTGCAAACAGAATATATTCAGTACTTGACCTGATCGTTTCTTCTGACGCTATTTTCAGCAGCGAAACAGTTGTCACGGAATCTGACGGTATAGTTTTGCCTGACTTTAGAACTCAACTGCAAACATAAAAGAGGGGTATACGGACCAAATTTATTTGGCTTCAAGCCTCTGGGAATGTAAAGTTTCCGGGAGCGTTCAACGTGTGTTAAATAATGGAATACGATATCTCTTTGAGTTTCCGTACATTCCGGAAGTCAGTAGTTTTGCGAGGAAAATAATAAATAAAGTCATACAGCTCCCGATTTAAATTGATTATTTTATTGAAATCTTGATAGTAAATATATCAGGTTTTATTGGATATGGATTGATGAAACAATTTCTCTGACGCTGTCAAGAGAAAAGATGCATAGTAGAAATGAACTATAAATTCCGGAACGCGAATTATGTATGTACCTACTCTAAAAATCTGTTGATCTCTTATGTACCTCTTTTGCCTTTTTACC
>LYUA01001226.1:83637-100271 GCA_002093875.1 Calopteryx splendens | reverse complement strand
CCGAACAGACTTCGCAAACATCATTCGCCGGGAAAGAATCCGATCTTTCTTACCCTTTCCTTATTTTATACAGGGAGAGGACATACGTCAGATCTATATCAATTCTCAGAGCCAGTTGGAAAAACTGGTACACTCTGCCTATTAAGGCTAACTGGAGGGCCTTGCAGCAGGGTAGGCAAGGCCTCTGTGGTTGTCATCTCATGAAATCCATGCTCGATTTCCACTTCTACACTCATTTTGTTCCAGTTGTCATCATACGTATCTGGGCAAAGGCGTGCAAAGGTTGTGACTAATTGGCTTGCCAGTTGGAGATGGAAGGAGGGGGGTCAGTCCTCCATTTATCACTTAGAAATCAATCAACCTTGAGGCTATATACTGCACTACCCGTTGTCTCCTAGAATATCCATCCACATGGTTTCTAAAAATGAGACTCCTTTTAATTTGTCACTCCAGGTTTTTCTCTTTTAATTTTTTGACCAGTGAGTGTGCCCATGCTGAAACCTTTATTTATATTCCATAGAGGTGCAAGGGCTTCCTTTGATTTTAACTGTTTGACTATGGTGTTATATATATTGGGGAGGTGGGGCAAGAAGGACTATGAAACTTTGAGCAAACAAAATTTTAAAAGAGTTTAGAATAGTTTTAATGCAGAAAACAATGTAATACACTCAGGTGTAGGAATGTTCATTGCCAGGATTTTCAGGGTAAGAGTCAATCGGACCCCTTCTTAACATTTTTCAGCGTAACACTGTTACTTACCAGAAGCACTTCACCTAGATTTTTGATACTTCTAGGCTAAATGAAGTGTCGTTGAAAGAAAGAAAGAAAGATTGAAAGAATTATTTTCATTATACATTAGGATTTTTACCAAACAGAAATCAATAAGAAAGAAGGGGTTTTATGAAAGATGTAGCATAGGAGTTGGTGACCACACCATGATCCACCATGCTCCAGCTACTGTACTACACCTGACCTACCATGTTCAAGCTACTCACTGAGGCTCAAAATTCTGTAATTTTTATTGTGACATCACTTTTCTTAAATGTTGTCAAAACTTTTGAATTTCAGCAACCCTATAAGTGCCTGCAAGTACATTTCTATATTAAGCATCTGCCTCCACCCACTGCAGAGAAAATCCTCTTGCAGAATTTCCTTTATTTAAAAAACTCAGGGTTGAACCATTTTGCAATACATAATTTAGAAGTTATTTATGTTTAAGTAAGCATTTATATACCAATCAAATAACGATTTTGTGTACACTGATATATATATTTTATATTTTCCAATAATTATGGTGCAAAGGACAATGCAAATCACGACCAAACTGCTGCAGCAACCAACATTGATGAGAACTCTGAGCCTAACCCTAATCAGCATGAAGAGGATGATTACTATCAGGAGTTTTTAGGTAATTTGAACCACCTGTGTTTATTGCACTTGTACATAATGGCACTTTTTTATCTCAGTAAATATGATGAATTGGACATTGAAGTGTAAATGCATGAAACTCAAAAGAAAATAAAATAATTAAAATTGATAAAACATATTATGAATGCAATAGAATCAAATTAATAGAGCTAATATTATAAAATATAATTGCTATCTTAACTAAGCTTTTGCATTACATGCATCAGATTTTAAGTATTTACATCAGCATCAGTAACTTTATATTGGGGAAATTATTTCTATCTTTATGCATGCACCTAGCTTTTTAATTGTGTGTCTCAACTTAAGAATGCTAAGGCACAATAAATCCATGAAAATATTAACTTCTAAGTTGCACAAGCTCATAAAATGGGTCTTACTCCTCATGAATCCCTTTAATTCTTGTTCCCCTAGAGCTCTGTATATTTTAAGTACAAAGCTTGGCATTAAATATCTTTTCTTTTAAAATAAAAACAATGAAAATTCATTTCTTTGATTAAGAGCTGATAAAGTTTTTTAAAATGTAAAAAAATACTTAAAAATAGAAGATTTATTCCTAATAAGTACCTAGCTAGAGTTTGTGCTACCCAGGGCAGGCGCTGAGACTCCTCCTCAATTGAAAGCATTACTTGGGGGGGAGAGGGGATCTAATATCTGCCCCTGGTGGCACTTTTGATCCCCCCAGCATATTTTTTTTCCCTACTAGAGAGAGGCATCAAAATTGTTGCCCAGGGTGGAATAACCCTATGATAAGCTATACTACTAATCCCAGTAAGATGTATAAAGAGGGGGATTACTTCAGTGAAAAGTGAAGATAAATAGGCACATGATACAGTTGGGCTTGGTTAAGTGAGGGAAATTAAAACTGAATTGTTGGAGAGGAAATTAAACCAGGATAAATGGTGATGTTGAACTCTGTAAGCCAGGAAATACATAATATAAGAACATAATGGATAGAGAAAGAGAGTGGAAGTAATACTGGGTGCAGAAAAACATCACATTTATAGAAATAGAGTTGACCCAGTTTTATTATTATGCAATTGTTTTAGTAGCAGAAAAAACATTACTACTTGATGGGAAAATAAAAATAGCTTGCATAAAAAATATCACAGAAATTTTGCTAGGAGTTATACATGTAGTACATCAACATTTGGTGTCAGTCAATGTATGGATGAAAGAAGTAGATGCGTGATATCTGGCTCAAAATCACAGGAAGCTTTTTTCTATAAAATATTTGATGAAGTGAGATAAGGAATCTCAATCTAAGAAGTTGCTATGTGTATTGTTCGGCATCTCATGTGTCCCCTTAACTAAAAGATTATTCAGTATCAAATGCATAAATGACCATAATGAAATCCACAATAGCTGTGGAATTTTGTCTACTTTACATGGTTTTATTAACTGCAATGGAATCCAGTCCAACCCAAATAGATGCCTCGTTATATTTTTAAAAGAGGGAGAAGAAATATAGATATGTTAGGCTTGTGTAGGGTAAGAAGGATGGAAAGCAGGAATTATTGGAGTGACATTTACAGAGTAATGTACAGCAGAGGGGAAGAGAGCCAGTAGACAGTTGGACTACCATTAATATTTATGAGTATATAGGTCTTTCATCTGGTAACCATATTATATTTTGCATTTCGAAGCAATTTATTGGTGCTTAAAATCATATGGATTTTAGGACCACTGTTAGATAGGTAGGTACCTATTAGTTTTTGCTATTTAATTAGCTTAATTATTCATTCAAGTGTTAAGGGTACATGCAATTATTATAGATGCATAACACATTACATACTCAGTAACAAAAATCCTTTGAAAGAAGAGATTCATGCCACATGCATAAACGAAAAGATTGATTTCTTTTCCAGGTGTTCCCATGCCATCACCAACGGATGATTTTGGTAGGTTGAAGAGAAGAAGGCTTACAGTGCTTTGTTCCATTTTTCTTACTTGTGAAGTGATCAAATTGTTGGCTGCACCATCCAAATTGGGATATTCCATGTGTTTACACTGGGTCCTGAAAAATAAGTATTGTTCCTTAAAAACTGAATATCTCAAATACTATTTCTAAAAGTTAGATATTAATTGGAACCTTGGCCTTGTAAATTACCTGCATTTAATTCTACCTCAACCCTTTTTATATTTAAATTAAAGCAAATCAAAAGTAAAGGATAAAAAAAATAAATTTTTAAGTATTTTTTTAAGTATTCTATAAATAAACACTCTTAGATAACCATTATGCTTTGCAAAGGGATATAATTTTAAATCATTAGAGTAAGAACTGCTACTTATGGTAGCATTTTATTTCCCATTCTTACAATTTTCCATATTCGTGAGTTGCATGATGCATGACTAAATCATAATTATGATGCTCATTTTCTACACAAAAAATTGTTTTAAAACACAAATGCAGGTATGTATTTTATTTTCAAATAGGATTTTAAAATACCATTTAATATTACATAAATAATAAATTGAATTCGAGAACTTTCGGCTCAACTATGAGGAAATTCATGATTATGGAGTAATAAAACTTTGTATTTTCCCACTAGATAATTTATTCGGTGTGACTAGTATGGTTCGGTATGACGACGCTTAGGTGTCATCTTCAGATACAAAGTTTACAATGTCAATGAGTGTAGTCGAGTCAATGAGAGAGTATCAAGTTTACAATGTATCTGAAGATGATGCCTAAGCGTCGAAACTAGTTATACCAAATAAATTATCACGTGGGATAATACAAAGTTTTATTATTCCATAATAAATTGAATAATAATTTGATGGTACCCATGCCCACAAGGTGGTTTGCAATTAATTCCCTCATATCTTCCAAAGGATACCTATCATCAGAGATACATAGGTAGGGTATCTCTGGTATGCATCACATGTGTTTTAGGCCAGGGTAATATACCTACATTTGTCAGACTCATACACATGCAAAATGCACACTTTCACAAAATATCATAACAACTGGGTAGATAACCTTCACATAGAGACACATCTATTTATTTACTGACATTGTCCATTACACATGTTTAAGCATTCTTACATGTGTACCCATGGTATATTACATTTGTGATTGGTACTAGATACATATTTATGTCTCTGCATGTAATGTACAATTACTTACATATATATCTTTCATACATCATAGCATATCTTCCTGTCCATCAAAGAATGGACCACAGGGCAAATACACACGTGCACATATATTGATGTACACCATGTGAATAGCCACCATATGCTCTGGGGGGAGAAGAGTTTGGTGTCTTGAGTCTTAACATTAAATCTGTATTATTATTAATGAGTGGCTTAGACTTGTCTGATAGTTAATGTACCTACATGCTAGTTTAAAAGATGCAAGTTGAGTTCACCTCAGATAGGGGATTTGTGTACCTAACTTTGAGAGTACACTCTGGGAAACTTGACAAGATTGACTCATCAGGGAACATGAGGAGGGATAGAATTAGGAAGGATTGAATTTCAGCTACCTGTTTATTAGTTATCACATCTATGATTGTGCACTCTACTGTGGTCCTTTGTCTTATTTTTCACATCTAGCACAGTAAAATAAGGTTAAATATCTTTTCCAATGCATCATTTCTGCTGCCTGAAGTCTTTTTGATATGTCATTATTTATTGCCTGCACTTCAGAACCTGTTTCCATCATTCTTTTGTGTATATTTTTCTTTTTTTTTCTACATCAAACTTTTGTTCCACATGATTGGAATTAGTGCTTCGATCATGTTTTTCCCTCTGCCATCTTTTTTCATGGTATCCTTGTCATCTCTTCTCTTCCATGTTCAGCAATTATAACTTCCAGATACCCGCATTGATTCATATTCTAATTTTCCCATTTTCTTTTGCTATATATCTTCTTCTCCTAGTTCTAAACACTGTTTTATCTGGGTTTACCTCCAACCCCCACACATTTTTTTCTACCAGTTTGTTTAACATGCTTGTCATATCTTGTTTATTTTTGGCTAAAACTATCTGATCATCTGTGAACAGAATGGTGTATGTATATAGGACTGTTTTCCATTTTTACTCAATTTTTATGTATGCTGCATTTCCTTTTCCACCATTTAAGATCACATTCAGAAGGATATTGAATGAGGTGGGGGAGAGCCATTAACCCTCTTTAAGCCCTTTTGTTGGTGTAAAGGGTTCTAAGCTTAAAGTTGCAAACTATACTGGACAGTCATGTAGCTTTATCTGCATAATAAAGCTATTTTATGGTAAAAATCATTACTACATTAACTATTCCTGTGCCTACTTATAAGAATCCTTCTCAGAAGATTTAGGTAACAGTGGTAATGAATCCCAAGCTGTTATGAAAGGGAAATTATTAACTACGTACTATGGAGTTGTATAATGATTGAATAATGAACAAAATGCTAATATTACTGCTAAGTATATTTTAAATATTTATCTCTAGTTAATTTAGAGAAAATGATGATTAAGTAACCTATATTGGAATGAAACAAGATAGCTACTGCCAGCGATACAATGTAAATCCCAACTGTCATAGGAAATAAATTGGAAATGAGTAACTACCCAATTTAATGTATTTCTAGTTATTTTCTTCATAGAAAATGGATGAACAAAAAATCAGTTTAAAATGGAAATGTACATGTTTTTATAGCTTATTCAAACAATGAAGAAACATTCAAGGAAAGTTAGATTGTCACACTGACCTATAAAAACTTTTGTGACTATCTCCTTAAAATGTTTTGAAAGGAAGTGGATTCCTCTTAATGGCTAATTTCCATGTAAATGAATTTTGTTAGCAGGAGTGCTACAAATAGTACTAGATAAACTTTTAATGTTCCTCCAACTAGAAATACATTTGTGTGCATCATGAAACTTCACATGACCCTACTTGAAAAGCATTTGCCATCCTTCCTTGTAGATTTCCCTCTTAATATTTATAAAATTTACATCATGGAAGACATATAGTACAAATTTAATTTTTAAGTACCTACTCCATCATTGATAATAATATAATGATGTATTTATGATAATGATTATAACAGACTAAAAATAATAAATATATACAACCTGATTAATTATCAACTATCACTTACCACTACACATTGATAAGGAATCAAACGTGTGTACATATATTTTTGTTATAATTTAACTACTTTTTGCTTACTTAAATAAATCTAATGTTTCTTAGGTGTCAAAGGAAGACCTGGGATTGATTTTCCGAATTTAGCAGCAATTCCTATCACAAGTTTTACGTGCCGTAATGTCAAGGAATCTGGATATTTTGCTGATATGGAAACTAAATGCCAGGTGAGTGCAATATGTAGCAGGTACCCTCTTATAGATTCCAAAATATAAGTTAGATGTCATGACAATTTGTTAGCTACAATTCTTATAATAGTGAATTAGATGAAAAGTATTCTACCCAGAGGAATAACTTTGAATACAATAGTGAATTGAGGAAAGGCTGTTCAGTAGGCCTTAAAACAGATGTCATTCATGGAATAATAATATTAGTTCTCCAAAGATGATACAATTAAAAAAAATGCAGTTGTAGGATTCATCAAAATAATATCACATAAGAATTAGTGATGGCTTACAATACAGAAAAAAGGTAAATATAAACACAATGAAAGTGATTTGACTTTATATACCTACATATGCCAAAGGCAAAATACAAAGATTTGTAGTACTGAGTGGTACTACAATTGTTTATGTGGGTGCAAATGATATTAATGGAAAATCAGAATATTTCATTTATTGGACTAATTATATGCAGGTTAAAAAATAAATCATGAAAAAAGCTGACATTTCAATTATTAAACTATGAATTTGAAAAAATGAATTTAGTAATTATAATAATAACATTTTATAACTTCTTTCATTTTCTTAAATTCTTTCACAATTTGGCAGTTGAACTCATTCTATAAACTCTTGCAACATTTGTAAACCATTAGCTGTTCCTTATCTTATTATACCATTATCATGAAAATATAAATGAATCATTAATATTTGTACTGCACATTTATATACATTAATGATATTTTCTTTCTTTTTGATCTAGGTTTTTCATATATGTGATGGGGGAAGGAAAATGTCTTTTCTTTGTCCTAATGGGACAATCTTTAGACAGTCACATTTAATTTGTGACTGGTGGTTTAGAGTTGACTGTGAAGATTCCCAAAATTACTATGAGCCAAGTGCTGATACACTTAGGAGGGACAGGGAAAGAGTTAAGTATGACAGACTAGCATCAGAGTCCAGGGAAAGCATGAGCATAACTACTAACTTTCGACCACACCAAAATATACAGCAGTATGTCCAACCAAATACACAAGACAGCAGCAATGTTTATTATGAGCCAGGTCAACCCCTTCATCTAGGCAATAGAAGAATTTCTTCAGTTGAGGAACAAGTTATAAATGATGAAGAAATAAAAGCCAGAGAGAATCAAAATAGAAAAAACATCAATGAAAATTCCCAGATATATCAACACCAACAGATAAACATCCAAGAGCCCCATAATTACCAAAGAGATTTGGGTCACAAAAAAATTGTGGCAAATTTTAGAAGCATTGGAGATAATAGCTATAGCACTGAAAGGGATGGAAGTCCTAAACTTGTGGTTGAGGATGGAATTATAAGAGCTGTCAAACAAACAGAGACAAGTGCTATGCCAAATGTGTACCCCGAGGATCCAAGCAAGAAAACTTCACAACATTCAAACATCAACACTGAAAATGCTAGCACCCAAGGAAATTCTTGGAGTAGTGACACTGATGATTTAGCCAATAGGAGAGCTGACAAAATGAGAAGAGTGATACGACTCAAAGTTAAAAACAACAAGAATGAACCTAATGAAGGTCAAATTCTAGCAGAAACCTCATCCTATGCCAGTAGTCATAGAAGAGGACTAACTCAAGATCGCCGTTTGGAGACAGTTACTTTCAGCCAAGTGACAGAAAGAATTCCAGTATTTAACATACATTCTAAGGAAAAAGTAACATTATCTACAGTAACAAGCAGACCAAATTATGCAGATTCCAATCCTGGAGCCATCAAGTCAGCTCATGAGAAAGAAACAGGATCAATTTCAACATCCAGTTTGGTCAACAAGGGAGAAGAAGCAACACTTCAAAAATCCCATGATTTACTAGATGAGGATTTGATCATAACATACAGGCCACCAAGCCAAAAAGATGAAGAAATAGAAAATCAGTCTTTAAAAAATAAAGTAAAAAGTTCTTCAGCATCAAACAAGACAACCTATGATGAAGACATTAAAATGGTGGTGACTGACCACCCATTACTTAATGAAGATGTAGATTCAGTGGTAACATATAGGCCAGTGATGGACCTAAAGAAATTTCTTAATCAGAGACGTGAAAGGCTTACAAAAAATGATGATGAGAGGGATGGAAAACCTTACACAGGCAATCGCACTTCACCTATCCTTCCTCTTTCATCTAGTCCAGGGGCTGTGCACTCATTGGCCCTGTATATTGAGTCCCTCAGTGATGGCTTAATTCACAGTACTCCCAGAAGGATTCATGGAAATTTAAGAGGGATTATTCCAACAGATCCAGTACCAACACAGAAGCCCAGTACATCATTGCATGTAGAAAGGGAGAGTATATATGCAACTCAAAAACAGCAATCTAGGCAGCACTCCTCCACAACTACTAACGGTTATGATTCTGTTTCTTTTATCAAATATATTGACCCACAGTCCAACACAAAATCAAAAAATGGTAGCAAGGAAATTTATACTAATACAAAAAAGTCTTCTCCAGAGAAGACTGAAGGAAGTATTCACATTGAGAATGACCCAGTATTTCTCAATCTTCAATGGAATGATAAAGGCCCTGAAGTTAGTAACAACAAGCATCAAAATTCAAAATCTGACTTGAACCATAAAAAGTCTGACCCTTCTGCAAAGAAAATGAAAGACTACTTACTTGGAAATTTTACATCTGAAGACTCTGGTCTATTTCAACACATCAATAAGGCACTTTCACAATCCAATGCTTCAGTCACAAAATATTCCATGGAAAGTCTTTATAAAAATGCAATTGAACCAGTTTTGAAAGAAGCAATGACCCTTGGATCTATTACGGAATCAGAACTTGCTGAAATTTTAACCACAACTGAAGATTCATTACTGGGAATCAATACAGAAAATCCTAGCAACACTGAAGAAGACACTGGTTATCAGAAGTCATCAAATAAAGAGCCTATACACTTAACCCCTTTCTTTAAGGTAGAAAATGGAAGGGTAAGCAGTACATCAAGTAAGTTTCCAGAAGATGAGGATCTTTCCAAAACCCCAAGTGATCTCCGAGAACTAGCACAAGTATTTAGCCGAGCCTTGTCAGCATACCTTGAGGATCCTGAAACATTTAGAGATGCTTTAGCATCTGTTAGCCATCCTCATAATCCCATTCAACCAATTCGCTTAACATCAGCTATGAATGAAAATACATCAAATATCACAAAATTCAAGGAAGATGAGGATGAAGTTCTAGATTTCTCAGATGTTCAAACCCCTACCACCACAACTGGATCTCTTTTTAAAAACCCTACCACAACAAAAACACCAATTACGACAACCCCCTCAACTACAACACCATATTATGCTGGTGATACCACCTCTTCTAAAATACAGACAGGGTTTTACATAACAATTCCATTCATAACACCAACCCAAAAAATTCCGGAACGTGAGCCATCAAATGATAGATTCAACAATCCCACCCATCAGGATGCAGAAGGACCAGACTCCGAGAGTATTCAAGTTGCCACTACAGCAAGACCCGAGATCAATATTCTGACACCTTTATCAAATGCTTCTTTACCAACACAACTGAGAGCAGAAAATGACAGCCAACAAAATGGAAACAATTTATCATTTAGTAATTTGCTGAGCAAAGGACTGCTTTTGGAAGAGAACCTTCCACCATTGGAGACCAAAATCTTACCACCATTTCAAGATGCCATTCCTGACCATGAAGAACTGACATCAAATGTAGAAGAGAATGGGTTCACTGATATAAATATCCCCACAGCAGCACTAGATGAAATTTTAAATGAGTTTGTGCCAGAGGAACTTAATCGATTAGCTATGACTTCCATTGAGCCAGATGAAATTCCAGATAACAGTAAATATTTATCTTCTTACACAGATTCATTAGAACCAAATTCCTTGGGTACAACAGATTTCTTCAATGATAATGTGTCAACCACACCGTCAACCACCACCACTAGTACTACTCCAATGACACCCACTACAGATTTAGCTTCACAGACTGTAAATGCCATATTGTCCAGAATCACAGCAAAACTTCCTCAGATGACCAATCCAAATAAAAAGAACCTAGTGAATTCACAAATAAGCACAGTCTCTTATGACACTTATGCCAACCACCTTCTTAAAGCAATCATAAATCCTGTGACAGAAAAAGATGAATCATTGATTCAAGCTCAGAGTGCAAGCTTCCTTCCATCTCAACCAAGTTCCAAAAACATTCCAAAACATGTCACAAAAGATATTCCTGAACAATCAACCTCAGTAGTAGAAGACTTCCATTCATCGCCAACTGAACAATACTTGAATGAAAAACCTACTGCACACTCCGTTGAAAATGTAGATTATGAACTCCTTCCCACTTCCTCAATGGCAACACCAGTTAAGATTAATAATCCCAAGGACAGAACCAAAATATTTAATGCCACGGAAGTGTTAAGCTTAAATGGAGAGGATGATGGTGAAAGGTCTCAACATGGAAATCCTAGGCTTGTGCTTCTTTTTGTAAATGACCACAATGCCAAAGGAATTGGTCTTAATGAAAAAAATGCTCGCCTTCTCAAAGCTTTGTTGAGAAAGGATGATCACCACATACTACAGAGTGTTGGACTCATTCCAGAAGACAATGGTACTCGAGAACCTACAACTTCAACGACAGCAAGCAGTCACCACGAAGGGACATCTTTTGTTCCACCATCTCGCATAATCCAAGGAGAATCCTTAACCACTTCACAATCCAATGCAATACCTGACAATTTAGACCGGACAGAACCACCAATTACAACATATGCACCAAAGTTCACCATTCCTTGGTTCCCCATTACCCAAGTAAAGTCACCAAAAAGGAATCATACAGCAAGAGTTGAGAAGCTGGTAGCAACAAATCCACCAGAGTCCATCACTGAAGTGACAACCTCAATAAATACAGGAAGTTCCAATGCACCAAAATATCTCCCAGAAAAGTCTCTATCAACCAGATTACCCAATTCTACGGAGCTATTAGGTGAAGATAAAAGTACTGTGTCAGATGGACGAGCTTTTGACCTCCTCAGGTCACTCTATTCTCTAACAGCTAGATGGGGATAATGGCAACATGATGCAAAGTGGAACTGTTTCGGTTGTTCGTGAGTGATATGTTTCCTAGTGTGTGAACATGTATTATATTTTTTGTTTGATAAAGACTTTTAGGACAACTGTGAGTGCATTTGAAGTCATACGAGAGATCCAAAAAGTGACCTTTTATCAAACACGTGTGTGGACTCCCTTGGTTGGGTGATCTTGATTACAAGTTCCTTTTGTAAAGATGAACTCCTCTCGATACCTGCTGTTAGCAGACTTGGTTAGTCAGCTTCATTGAGCAGTATTAACATCTGATGCCATTGTTATGTTTTAGAGAGTAAAGTTAACTCTGCTTCATGAAAGTTTGAAAGTGTAAAGCTTTTTTACCAATTTGTTATGTAAATCATAATGTTTCCAACACTGAAAACTTTTGGAATTAGGTTGACATTTACAGTCAGGAATAAAGTTGATGTCCATGAAAAAGAATTGTTTTATTTGTTTACATTAAAATGAGAGAGAAGATAAAACATTAACAAAAACTCTTTATTGCATAATTTATTTTTTCAATAAAAATTAGGTCTTCAATCTTCATAGACAATTCTATAAGTACAATATTACATTTGGTTAACATAAATTAGCACTAAAATAAAATTTACAACAGAAATTATGTGATGTCTTCAAAACATTAATACAAAAGATGATTTTCAATCAATACTTTGATCTTAAGGGCTCACCACTAACAAGACTCAAAAAAGATGAAGCTGCCCTATAAAATGTCAATTTCAGGCATTCAAGCATTTACACCAGTCATTATTTCAGGAAGAAGGGAGAGTTATAAAATAGAGCACCTTCATAAACACTTCACTGTTAATTACTCTCACTTTCTCTTGGCAATGCAATAAGAATCACTTTCCAAACCTCTGATCACACCTGGAATATTTTTCTAATAAAGAAATAAAGTCTTTGAGACTGATATCATGATGGGTCTGCAGATGCCTGCAAAGATGATGAAAAAAGTTATTAACATTTGAAATACATCTCTACAGCACTTTTACCTTGAAGCAATGAGGTATTTAAGGAATATACACAAAAGATGATGTAAAAATTTAATAAAATTTTGCTTCCACAGACATAAATACTTTTATTGCAACTGACTTAGGTGCACTGAAAGATTTTAAAATTTGTGTAGGCACATTTATAAAATGAAAATAACACCTATTAGAACATGTTGCCATTAGAACCAATAGAAACAAAATTTTCCTAGGAAATTAATATGACTAAAGAGAATATATAATGGAATTTCTTCATGTCAGTAAACAAATAAGTTGCAACTCTGATTCAGACTCTTACAGAGAAATAGAGAAGTTCGATGTACTTCATATAAATTTTCATAAGGTGATAAAAATCCTTTGTTTAAATAACACTAACTCAAATTAGGACATTCCCAGGGGATATTCTCTTTTTTGGTGACATTTACTATGGTTTAGAATGATAACTTGAAATTAAGCAAATTAGATGAGATTGGCAGCACCAGTATGTGTATTAAAAGACCATTGTAAATATTGATTAAAATGACATACAAATGTATTCATGTGTACTCCCATTATGATGAAAAACACTATATGGACATACAAACATAGTCAAAACAATATAAGAGTTCCAATAGCATACACATTTATCAAAGAAAGACTAGATCAACATGTGTGAGAACCTCGAGGAATGAAATTTTCATGAGCTGCAGAAGATGACTTAAAAGGTGAGTTTCATAACTTTTATAAATAATTTGTTTCTAGATTATAACAATGATTATCACTGTGTACATAATGAAAATCCTTGACAGTAATTATATGATAGCTTTACTCAAAACTAATTGTATTTCATATGTTATTTAACCTGCCATGTTGGGCACATTCTTAAAACTGTAATTGATCTTGAAAACTGCTTTGAGCCCTAGGAGAAATTGCACAAAGAGATCAGGCTAAGGCTTACATGGCTGAGCTTTTTATATACCCATGCTGGTCATTGATTATGAAATATTGTTACCAAGATGCCTTATTATGGCGCTAATGACAGTAGGTATGAACTAAATTTTACAAGATGGTGAAATTCAAGAAATGGATTCATAAATGACAAAATTATCTAATAATGAGACATGACATTTGCTATTCTCCCATATTTAAGAAATTCAATTCGTCACAATTTCTTCCACAATCAAGTCCTTAGATAAGTAGTATCTTCAAGAAGTGCAACTTTAACAGCTAGTTCTTTTAAAACAAAATTCTTGTTTATGACGTAAAAAATAAAATAAACATGATTTAAATATTCTAAGTTTGAAATAAATGACATTAGCTTTTAGGTTGATGGAAGAAAGACAGTAAATGTACAAATGTAAAGAGAAAATATTACAGATACATTTTAACATACACATCCTTCATCCCATTTTACTAATTTCTACCACACTGCCTTAGCATACTTTATTTGCCTGTGATACTGTTTCATACATGCCCTTATGTTCTTGAGGCTCCTAATATTCCTGTCTTGAGAGTCTATTTGATTACATTCACCCATGATTATTTCTGACAACCCCTTCCATTCACACTATTCATTCTACACCCATGTCATGTCATGGTGATTTGACTTCCATCCATTCTCTCAACACGACCAAACAAACATAGGGGACCTCTTTAGTACATGTCCATCACTGATGCATCCAATTCACATTCTTTCGTAACGCACTTATTTCTCTCTTTTTACCCCAAATACTCCTCGAGTACCTATGCCAAACCCATCACATTTATTCGACATTTATATTTATCCTGACATGCCCTAAGTTTTACTTTCACACATTGCTGTGGGGAGAGGAAACTTAAACATAACCATTTTTTACTGCCTTGGACAAAAATTTACTTTTTAATATACTCCATACATAACCCAAAATATTTTTACTGGCTTTTGCAAGCCTATTTATCTCTAATCTATACCACTATCTTTTGCAAACATTCCGGCAACACTTATGAAATTGAAAAATTGTACAATTTTTGAAACACTTTGACTTGATGAGCTTTCAGAATGTCTTATGCACTCTCAAATGGTGAGAATTTTTTCAGGTACACTCAGTGGTCAGGAAAGTTGAATTTCAATTTGCATTTTTTTTGTGTTCTCAATATTCATGCACTACTAAGGAAAATATTAATAATTACCATTATGAAAGAATAATAAGAATTAAGAAAAAATTACCATTATGGTCATTTTTGACTTTTCCCAAGAATTTTATTCAGTAGATCATGACTCATTGCTCTCTTGCATAAGTGATACAAGATTCCCTCAAACTCCTTTTCTCTGGTTTAATTATTTTCCCTCTCAATGTCAGAAGGTTAAGGTTCCCGAGTCTGCTTTAGTTCCAAGCGAAGTTCCACAGGGCAAAGTACTTGGTCCACTTTTGTTTACAATTTTAACCAGATACTTGCCAAGTTCAATCTTTAACTGCAAGTCTCATTTTCATGCAAATGACCAGCCAATTTATCTTGACTGTTACCCAGCCAATGCTTCAAATGGAACTACAGATTTCTTAGGAATATTTCAAGTTATATACAAACTTTTTTCCTCAACATACCCCTGATTAATATTCCAAAAGCATTTTCCAAATGTGACAGTAAAAACCCCCATCTGATAAAAGATGGGAAAGTAGAGTGAAAGCCATTACTCCACTTGGCTATAACCTCGGAAAAATTTAAAGACTGCCTGTACGAGTTGTCCATAGATTCAAGTGGAGATGCTAACACTAGATATCAGGGAAATTCATTGGCACTGAAAATAAAACCATTTGAATTTATGTGAACGATTGTGGACTGCATAAAATGTTTTTCCTGGGTGAGTATTGTAAGCCAAATTTTACAAAAAATTGAAAGCAAATATTTTATTTTCAATTAAACCTCTGGGAAATCTAATAAATATGTATTTGAAAAGTATCAGAAGTGAGGTGGGATTTAAACTGTTTTTGGTTGAAGCAAAGAAATTGGCAGAGGATATTGACCAGAATTTGCCCCATTGCCCGGGCACATAAGAAGAAATTCAAGTTTGAATATGAACATATTGATTAAACAATTTAAAGCCCTCACTCTTCCTTTAAGATAAATTTTTATATAACGGAAGGATTTGAGCAGTTAAAAATGAACTCAGACTCAGTGTTCTGCGTTATATATATGAATTATCTACAAAAGAATATGATGCAAAATTTGATCTATATAAACATTTAGAGGAGAAACCAACACCTGGTACTGGAAGAGAAAGGGGTATTTTTTCTCTGGATTTAATTGAGGAATTAGAAGAAATTAAAAATTTCTGGAACCAAGAATGGCTCTTCTTCAGGCTTTTAGAATACATCTTCATCAGAAACTTGTCTTTCCTCATGTGCACATGGTTTTGCATACTTTATTGACATGTGTGGCAGCCTTGCTTTTTGATGATCATGAGCAAGAATTTGTAACTATGAAATCGTGCTAAGTAAATTTGCTAAATTGAATGTCATTTTGTATTTTTTCATTACCTCCTTCCCCTTCAAATGAGATTATTATTCTTTTTACATAAATATTATAATAAATTGCTAAGGTATTTATATCTGAGAGATGTGAAAAATTAACTCATAATGATAATTTACAGTCAGCCTAGTAAACATGAATCAATAATAATAATAAATTTATATAAATAAATAATAATATTTAGTAACAATTTTACGACAGGAAAGGAAGTCACAAATCTCTGATATTTCAGCCTTTTAAATTGATTTATACTTGAGATTCTGAAAGTTTAATAATAATAATATTTATTACTTCCAACAATAAATTTATACAAACTT
>LYUA01001224.1:219038-231787 GCA_002093875.1 Calopteryx splendens | reverse complement strand
CTGGGAAATCACAGGCGGTACAGGAAATAAGGAACTGGCCACCCTTATTACCCTGATAATGTGTGAATTCCACATTTGCCATATTAGGGTTTAGTGCTGGGTGGGAGCTCTCTACCCTTCACCAACTACCAAACCGACCTTCGGGCTGATTAATGCTGTGATTGATTTGATAGTAATCAACCCAAAGGTTGGTTTTGATAGGCAAAGGGCTGAGCTCACCGCGAACCTCACCTCCAGGCAAGTGTGAAATTCACGCATTCCGGATTGGGGGACTGGGGTTCCTTTCCCTGCGCCACCACCACTCACTTCCCCCACAAAGTTTTTTAGGGAGCATGAAATCTCACCACTTGGATTTAAAGGTGGGGACATCCAAAGGCATTACACGAGATGCTGATTATTATTTTTTTATAATAATCATCAAATGATTTCTCAGATTTTATTTTTACACATCTGTGCAATAGTTAACATCAGTGCACATGATGGTGTATGATGTTACCCTTGAGGACACATTCGATACCAATAGTTATGCAGCAGGGGAGTTCAGCAGATATATGTGTTTGAGGACTTTCAATAATAAAAGGTAAAGATGTATAAGAAAGAAATTCTAGGCAAGAAACATGCAGGCTGTGCTTCCAATGATTATAACTTATTTACGGAGCAGAGGAAAAGGAGAGGTCCTTTGGGCAATGAGACAAGAGCCTTAACATCTGGTTTTTAAATTTTAGAACGAATTTTGAATCACAAAGAATTATGCATACATTTAAGAAATCCTCACTCACGATCTAATTTTAAATATTGCATAGTGTCCATTAAAGAAAATAAGCTGTCATACAAATTACTCGATAAACATATGCACATGAGATGATGGGTTGCAGCAATGATGCCAAGTTCTGGGTTATGGCATGTGATATAAGAAATGGGCCTCATCCGATATAAAATGTGTGTACTTTTAAAAATATTGAGATGGCAATAATGCATTGAAATATGTCACAAAAGTGCAAATCATGCAACCATTTATTTACATGGGTATCATTCGCAAACAAATGAGTGAAGACTAAACACAAAAAGATCATCTGAAAAAATACCCGTCTGGTCACATTGTTTATCCCATGGTGATCTCCAACTTTTTTTGTACGACCTTGAGACAGGTGAGCGGTGGAATGAGAATAGATTTTTGCAGAAAAGACTAACTCCATTTTTTTATTAACATTAACTACCAGTTGTCAGAATCTGCCTTATCTGTGCTTTCCAACTGAAGTTTTTCAGAATGGCATTTCCTCAACCATGACAGGACAGAGGACACTTGCAAATCATCAATCTCAGCTATCCACTAGTGTCCCAATATTCCAAGAACTGAAATATAATACAACTCCCTTCACAAGAATGACAACAATTCATTTCATCTCTCATAGAATAGACTAATTGAAGTGCTTTTAGAAGATGCTGCTTTTCCATTTGTCTGCGTGTGTCATTGAATTATCCTTAGAAACTGAAGACTAAATTTTAGTGTGATAACTCAAGAATCAATTCTTCATGAGCCATAGCCTGCCATTTTAAATAATATTTCCACCATGAAAAGCACAACTATTGCGACCCATTTGTCATTTTGACTGATTCCTTACAGAGATGTGGTGACCAGGATTGCAATGGCAGAATGTTTTGTGGTCACTATTCCATTCAAAACGGCAGCCTTAAGGCCACCAAAGTATAGAAATGACCAAGTGAATTAGTGCCAGCAACTGATAAACCCAAAATTGACTTTCAATCCTCCTTTCTCCTCCTCTTAGTGGTAAGTGATGACGTGTTTCCTCTTATGTGTCCATTTCGAGATTTAAATAACTTACAGAGGAATTCTGTTTTATCTCCGACCAAATTGAGCATCCTTAAATATATTATTACATGAGGAACAAGCCACATGAGCACTCCAATTCCAAGTGTTTTACATTTATTCAGGCAAAGCAAGGAGCCTACATAGTGTTTGCATTTTGATTACCTTTTCCAGTTGATCTCATGGCAAAAATTTACATTAAGTGCAATACACACAAGAAACTTTTCAAAGATTTTAAATCAAATATTTTCTGTTCCACTATCTGATTCCTTGTTTTAAGCCCATGCACAATAATCTTTCAATAATGTTTTCTGTATGGTATCAATGTTCCCAGGGTGTAAATAAAGGAATATAAATAGTAATTACTTACTCACTGGAAACTTCTCCAGCGATGAAGCAAAAAAATAAACAGAAAAAATTTCAGGATTTGATAGTGTGTGCCTTAAAAATATACCTGAATTTTGTGAATGAATGAAAATTTACAATTTCTTTCTGTCTGTTTTTCTGATTACACACTATTTTTTAATGCATGTCACCATTTACGTATGTAGACCAGCCTAAAAGTCAAAACTTCAGCTATTAATACCAAAGATGAATAATGTATCACGTAATGAGAAGGTACCCACTTGCACATACCTGCATAAAAATTATCACATCATCTGGACAACATTATTTTGTCATGAAAATTTATTAACTACAAATCAGCTGATTCAAGATGGCAATCACACACGTCGAAGGAAAATTGTAAAGCAGGACTCCTCCCAAAGTGGGGTCACCATGGACACGTACTAGACATCAGTCCACAGTGAGTTACCTTGAAAGTATAGTTTCAATCTCCCACAAGTTTCCAACCCTCTACCCTGGGCATCAAGGAGAATATTTCCCAGCAATGCACACCGATTGTCAGTCCAACACACAACAGAGAGAGAGAATGCCACTCCTTTACATGGCCTTCATCATTATGTATTTGTATAGATGTCGATGTATTCAGTTGAGCACCTCACGTGCACTTTGACCACAGATATTTTAACATTAATAATGTTCAGTTTTTGTACTGGAAGGAAATGCATACAGGTGTATCCCATCATCCTGTGCCCAACGCCACCATGGGCTTCCTCGTTAAGAATATCCAAATTCACTCCCGCACATCCGATGCAATGCCCAAATATGGATGAGTTTGCACACGCAAAAGAAAAGGTGGTAGTAGAAGTAACTAGAATGGCACTTCCCATGCAATCAAAAGGGTGCAATCGCAGGTCTTCTTCATTCATCTTTATTTTCACCATGCATTTATGAAAACACGATCACCAATCTTCAAATTTTGTGTAAATGGAACTCAACATTTCCTTATTTCTGGTTTTAAAACTAAATCATATTGAGTCGAGTCAAAAGTAAAAGCTCACAAACTGTGGCCTCACAGAGGAGGAAGATCCCTTCCGCTCGTTGAAGCGTCACTCCACAAACACACCCTGAATCTCTGGCAAGTGTTTACGAAGTCAGAGAAGTGCTTATCAAAATGCATCCGACCACATGGTCATAACCATAAGCACTCCTCATCTCCTTAATCCACTCCTGAAAGCTTCTCCTCGTCTGGATGGAAGGCATTGAATCAGTCATAGCACACACACACAGTTATTTAGGGACTTCTTGGTTTCGTAAAAAAACTCTCTCGCTTGTCTTTTTCATTCTCAAGTACTTTGGTGAGATCCCAAGTGTCTAGAAGATTGATCTGATATGACTAGGTTAACCAAAATGTCACTGGATAGGTCTTTATCCAAAAGGGAGTTTTACGCCACTTGAAATTTGTGGAATTCTTCCAGGGGAGAGTAGTGAAATCACTTGCCTATATTCTTATAAAGATTATGTTAACTATAATTCCACTTGCAGCTGCAACACTGGTTGACAGTGGCATTCAGCTGATTCCTTCTCAGCTAATATAAGAGATGAGGATGAGCAATAGGCAGTGAATCATAGAACGGAAGGATGTCATTTCTTCATTGGTCAAACTGCAGACCAACCACAATGTCCAAACACCTTCCACGTCTTCCAAACCTCCAAATCCACATCACAACAAAACCCTACACATCTTGCCAGTCCAGTGTTTGTTAACCGTATGTAATGAACGATATCATTTTAACCGTGTCGTGATAAGAGTTTTTGTACACAGACTCCCATTTAGTGAAGTGAGATTCAGTTTTACTAACCTATGCATTTTTCTTGTGAGACACATTTGAAATATGGTCCACTCCCCAAAAAAGTGTATCCAAGCTGCATTTGTTCAATAATGAGCACATTATATGCCTCAGTAACAGTAAGCAGCCATGTTGTTCCAATTAAAAAGCATTTTTTACCTATTTAGGATTTTTTTAAATCTCATAGTAACTTCAAACCCTACCACCAAAATATTAACCACTTAGCATGTTCACGTACGCTGCATTTAGCAGCAATAAAAACATTTCACTCACATCCCAAAGTCAAAATGAAGTCACAAGCACACCAATTCAAATATGGAGGAAAAGTTATACTGGTACAAATACAAAGCTACCCTAGGTACAAATAATTCACTCTAAAATTGTAAATCCCTATATTTTTTTCCTGGTACCCTGAACAGAGTCATCTATTATTAACATAATACAATAATTATTTTTTATCACAAAATGTATGCACATGGGTGCATATAAATTAAAATTTATTAATAAAATTATCATATCTGCAACTTGACTGAAATTTTACTCCCTGAACCCTACTAAAATAGAAGTTGCTCTAGAGTAAATTTTAACATGGCCGAAATTGATTACTACTTCCCATCATATGTTTCAGAGCAATGACTGATGGGTAAAAATTTAATTCCATGAACTTGTGAGCACTAACGGAAAAAAAATGTTATTTCAGTGATGAACTTCAAATAGTTAGCTGCATGAAAATTTGTGTTAATTCAAAAGGCAAATCGCTCAACAACTAAATCAATTTCAATTATAAATCCTAGACTCTCTGCAAGTAATGAAATGAAAAAGGGTGTTTAAACTTAGCAACGGATGTTGACAGATATTGAGGCAAGCCGTTCCAGCAGAAATGGCGATCACTGGAACCACGGACTCACAACAACATTAATTTAGTTTATGAGGATACAGAAAAACCTGCTCTAATTCAGTTCTAACCAACTCTAACATTTAATAAGAAATGGTCAGACTTCAACAATGATTCTTCACAGCAAAGTATATATTTTTTAAGATGGGAAGACATCAAGAGGTGAAATGTAAATATTTTTGCCCGTGCTCATGTGGCACGCATATTATTTCATTAATGTTAATTGGATCATGCAAGGTATTAACAAAAAGCCTATATTACGGCTCTATGACTAAATTGTCATCCTTCAAATGCATAGAGGCACACAAGGTGCACAAAATACCAAGGGGAGTGAGAACAGTAGGTATGTTCTGAGTTGGGAATTGTTCACAAAAAAAAGGAACTCTTGGAATCTTCATAAATTCTTTTTATTTCAGAATGCAAGGTAGAAGAACTAAAAATCAACATATGGCTGCAAGACCATAAAAGTTTTTCAAATATGAACACTGAAAAGGATGGATTATCATTTCTCTAGAGCACCATCATAACAGTAAACACCAAAATGTCATAGATCTAACAATGTCAGTCAATTAGAATTCACTCATTCTGGGATACACACACATTTCACAGAGCATCAACGAGGACCAAACCGGTACTGTTGAAAAGATAACAAGAGGCTAAGTAATTCATCAGTACGGTCTAACTGCATCACTCAAAGGGATGGTGTGAAAATGTCAACTCCTTAAAAGTAACCTTTGCTGGATCACCTATCACTAGAGCCTCGATTTTGTGAAGTTGATTTGATTAATACTTCTTTCTGTGATAGTACATGTGAAATCTAAGGCAACTCCTATTCTTTACTTCTTTTCCACACAGCCTGCAGATGAAAGGTCCTGAATCTTCATGAACATCTCTGATATGGATTCTCATGTTGTATTTATTAGCAAAGGTTTTCTCACACATTGGACACTTTATATTTTGTTTCTCATCTCTTAGCCATGAGCTCTGTCTCACTATTGACCCTGCAAAGACAAAACATAGCAGGTAAGTAAACACTTCATCAATTTCAGTGAATATATACATTCATACCCTATCGATCCTGCCAAGACAAAACGCAGCAGTTAAGTAAATGCTCCAAACAATTTCAGATTAAGGAATTCACACATTCATGCAAGTAGAAAAAATATTTGGTGATAATACACTTAGGGCCTTACCACATGGGCACAAAATTCATACTACACTCAACAAAAACAATTATGTCACCAGACAAGAAATACAAAATAATATCAGGCAGAGTAATATTACTTAAGATGCCTATTGCAGTCATGAATGGTCACAAATCTAGCACTAAGCATAACTAAACAAATAAATAGATGAGAAAATGTAAATTATTAATGGCTTCAGGAGCAAAAATAAAGATTCGTAGGGCAGCATATCATGCTGCTGTATTTGGTGCTACTTAAGAATGTATATTATGCACACATAAAATTAGTAACACAACAATTAGGTACAATCAAAATGGAGAGAGTGAAAGAAACTTGCCTATACCAGAGGTCTAAATGATGTCCTTTCTCATTTTCTGATGACTTAACTCAAATAATAAAATTTTTTTTTTTAATGTGTAAGAATTCAAACTTCCGCATACATTTAATGCAAAATTTTCAAAAATAGGGGATATTTGGCTTGAAAGGTTATTTATTTTATTTTACAACACATTAAGAGCATGTTATAAATCTATATCCCCTATAATGGTGGAAACAGGATGAGAATAGGCAATAACAGAAAATTCACATTTCTTATGTATGTTTTCACCATAATATGCAGCAGAGATACTGACAAAATGAAAAGCAATGCTAATAACTCAGGATTAAATGAATTCTTGTATTATGGATTTCCTCCCAATATTTTATATGAAATTTCTTACAGTCACTTCAAATTGTGCTTAGGACATTACCAAACACTTACAAGGGCATTTAATAAATAAAAAAAAAAGATAAGTAAGATCTCAAACAAAGAAAGTTACTAATTCACTAACCCCGGAAGTAATAGAGGTTAACCCTTCAATATATTCACTACTTAATTTTTTTTCATGTCATAAATTTATTCAACAAATTATTAGCCTAATGAAAATCATTAATACCACAAATTTGTGAGAGAAATGCAGTACCAGGCTACCTAAAACAATTACAAGGCAATTTATCTACAGAAACTCAATAAAATATTACATTTTATTGTACATTAAAAAATATCCTAATTAAAGATATGCCTGGAACAAAACGCTTCAGTTAAAGTAGAAAGAAGAAAGTTATTTCACTTTCCTGATCACAATGGCAGTCAATCTGTATTTCTCTTTTATACCATGGACTCGTTTATATGATGCCTACACAAAAATGAATCATTAAAATTCGTGAATAATTTTAAATTCATTTCCTATTCACCAATCTAAGGAACATTTTGCAAATTAGTACAAGCAAAAAAGAAACCTATGGTGATTGGTGTTAATTGTTGTCGCAAAAGGCAATCTGCGATACCCAAAAAAAAAGTGCCATAGATACATGTAGTTGGTTTGTCTTCCAAATCGCAATCTGTGAGAAAGTGAAAAATTCAACACTCATAAAGAGAGATAATCCTTCAATGGCTAAATTTACCAATCAAGACGACTTCCCGCTCAGACAAACAAACACACACACACACACATACACACAGTGACATGAACAGACTGACTTTCGAAAAAGTTCATCCCTACCTCTTGTGATAAGAATAAATATGCGCATTCAAACTATTCTTATTCTTCAAGGTGCGCCCACAGTGTGCACAGAGAAATGGCCCACATGATCTCCCATGAATATTGTGAACATGCTTCTTAAGGCTTGCACGGCAAAAGAACGCCTTTCCACAGAAGGGGCACTGCCATTTATTTTGATAACAACCACCAGGTGCCCGTTCAACATACGCAAGGCCTGCTTCCACACCTGACACGAGACATGAATTGTTTACACCTGAAAAACAAAAGTAAGCCATTTGCAGTTAGAGAATACATTTCATCACACCTAATCACACCAAGAGTTCTAAATGACAATGAGTTATCAAATAAGTTTTCAGTGTTTTGTTCATGGTGCACAATTTCATGCATCAAATCACACACAAATGAAAAATTTGCAATAAACAATCCATGTTCAAAAATTAAGCTATGTTAATTGGTCTAGCAAAATAGTTGAGGATTTGCAAAGACTATGCAAAATCAGGCTAGCTAACATAAATGAGCAGAGTTAATAATGCAAATAATTTTATGGTAAAAAATAACTTTACCCCTCAAACATAAAACAAATCAAACTAATAGCAAAAGAAAATGAATGCAGTCTTCAAAACTTAAAAAACAAAGAATGAGAAAGCTCAAAATAACTATGTCTATAATCTGCCAACTAAAAATTATCAGTAAACCAAATTTATTAACTTTAAAAGATATGATTACCAAGTTTCCAATTTAATGGAAGTAACATATTGACATTACCTGCTTATTCTGCTCTTCTTTCAAAATCCTTTATTCTACTAAAGGTACTTTATCTTGAGGGAATTCATCCAAAAATATTAAAATCCATCATGTTCTTTCAGGAAAATCAAGAAGTAAACAGCCCACTTTTCAGGCACACACACACTACCTCCGGTCAAATCACTCAGATGAAGATAAAAAAACACGCCAACAGAAATACAAATGATTTACGAAGAAGAGCAGTGGCCTTCTTGGGCAGATTGAATGTTCGCTTTTTAACATTAATATGCTGGGATGCAATGTGAACAAAAGAAGTTAGCATGAAAACTGCAATACATTGGCATTTTTCTTTCCTTGATAAAGGTCACTTAATCCAGCTTTCACAAGTATGGATTAAGGCCTCTGCTTATAACACGCACCTCATCTCCAATAAAGTATTAAACCTCATTAATATTACCTAGTTGCAGTAACTGTATGTCAGACACCCAAAAAAAGGACAGCAAGTGAATGACAATATTACCCGGCACCAAAGATTTTTGGTCCATATTTGAGATGTAACTTAGTGAGAGCCAATTAACAATACAAATTGTATCAGTTAGTGCCTAATAAACATACCAAAAGGAAAACAATATATGCAAAAGTTTCATGATATTACAGCACAGTTAAAATATTTTTGAGATAGAAGACCAATCAATTCAAGTAAATGCCATCACTACCTTAATGGTTTTATGAAATGCACTCCAAATGAAGCGTTAATCAGGATTCTCCTTTTATTTCAAATTTTTAGGCATCAGGGAAAGGAAAAAATGTAGAAAACTGGTCTAAATAACAACTTCAAATAGCTTAACTTTATCCTTTAATTCGTGCACTACATAATTTTACAGTCCTAACATTGGTTTCTCCTAATGGATAAATAAAAATATATTTACATTGATAAAGAATGTACATTGACACAACTTACAATACATTTTTTTTCAGTCTTGAAATGTATTATCCCAACCTAAAATATATGATAAAATATACATACAATTTTACATGTACACACAGTAAAAACCTTTCAAAATATCATTCCAGTGACCAGCTGCCAAAAACTTGGGATGGGATAATGTTGGGATGGGTCAATAAATGTAGTTTTCTCAAATCTCACCAACAAATAGAGGCATAGAATTGGACACATGAACATTTCCTTTTTTATTTGAGTAATAGCTAACTAGAAACTATTACCTAGCCAACTATAATCTATGGCTTGCCCCACGAAATGGCTGACAGCACTTGTAATTACAATAGAGTACAGCAGATTCTCCCGTGAATGCAGCACATGACTTTTTAACACATGCATCTTCACAAATTATTGATATGCCTTAATGCTGCAAATGGCAGCAGCCAAAATAAAACACATACAATTTGTGCCAGAGGGAATATTTCCAGAGGTGTGCGCATCAAGTTTTGAGGTGAGCACTTCATCTTACTCCTCCCCGAATATTCTACAGAGCAGTTATCTGCCTATTGGTTCAATTGATCCAAGTAAGTGCAACAGAACCTAGCACCATGAACACTTCTCATTTTGAGCCCTTAGGAAGAATTTTAATCACTCGTACTTCCTTATAACTTGCAGTGCAAAGTGTCCAAGCCACAAGATCCAAAAAATGATCATCAAAATGCATGATCAATGCTTGCAGAAAGGAGAATGACATCTAAATATTCCACAATGATTAAGCAATTCTACATTATTTGCAATCCCAACCATGTAACATTTAAAACCCTAACAAAGAAGAACATTGATTAATGATTCATCATGCCTTCACTGTGAACAAAGTGCTCTTAACTGAATTAATAGCCTATTGGGAAGACAACATGGAAGGTAGCCATAATGGCAAACAACATGAAATAAAATCTAGAACATCTGTGTTAGGGTCATTACTGCTGAAAATAAAACAGAAAAAGACACTTATCTCTAATTAACAGTTAACTATGTTAAAAGACACACAACAAGTTTATGTTTCCTCATTTGACAATAAACAAAGCTCAAGAGCTTCAAAAGTCAGTATGATAAAAATCTTGTCCATGTACCATTTCCTGTAGTACAGTTTTACATATGCAGATATTTTTTAACAGAGGGAAAAATTCCATACCCTCACTTAGTGGAAGAGCTCTACGTAAATGCACAGAGGCATCAAGAGAACTGCATCAGTCTGAAGGCTGACATAACAGAATTTTCCCCTGGAGGAGAAAGAGGAAATTCATCCCCCGTTAAGGAATCAATTCCTGAACCACTGCTGACATTCATCTTTGGTTTCAGATGAAGTAATGAGAAAGGTCAAAAAGAACTCCATCCACCCTCTATAGTGACAATGTTGAGCTGTAGCATGGGCAATCATCATTGATGAAAAGGGATGCTGCTCCAAACAAAATTCCCTTCGACTATTCAACAGCACTTCCACTTAAAATTGTATCAAGGATGAACACTAACCAAAGTTTTTCACATTTGATAACCAACCCCCGCATGTAAAGCAATACTTAAAGTGAGTCCGAGTATAAAGGAGCCAACCACCTCAGGTGGGCAATTGCATTTGTAGGAGATAAATAAGAAAGAGTATGACAGTTGGAGAAAAGACTGGAAAGAGCATTAGGCTACTCTCAAAGAAAACTATAGCCTTCTATTGCAGGGCGGAAAGCGAAAGCACTGACCTAGGGAACAAAATATATATTTGCACATCAATCTTGAAGAACATTGAATTCGATCAGTGAGAAGCATGGAGGAAGCTCAGAATCCCAAATGGGTCCCCAATCTAAAATTTTACAATTCCCACTCACTTCTACCCATAAACCTACCATATTATGCTCAACAGGAGGGAATTTGCAACAGAACACTCCCAATGTGGGCAAAGTATTTGCATTTGGGGGGGAAGGGGGGGGGAGAAGAGTAGCTGCACTCTGAGATGCTCGGACTGCAGAGGAGTCATTCCACGACATTAACCCTTTCAAACGTTAGATATTTCAATGCAACATCCACACCCTAGAGAGACTGGATTGCCCAGCCAGCACATCCCACCTGTGTCGATCCAAATGCAGGGAAACAGGAAGTGGAGCAGAACAACAAACACGGAAGCATAACAGGGCGGCCACAAATCCCAGAGGTGGTGGGATTGAAAACTGTACCGTGTGGGAACGGCACAAAATTTTACTGTATGTACATATATGTATGTATGTATATATTTACATTCACACGCACACACAGACGCCCACACACAGATGCTATTTGATCATAAAATAACAACAGTAGGAAACAATATGAAACCAGTCGTAATAATATTTATATGCTGTGGCAGGTCAATGTCAATAGCTTAACATTTCCATGAAATGCAGTTGGGTAACGGATGAGCTTGGGCAAATATAGAAATTTTACTCCTTTCCATTTGAGGGAATATGAGGTCAGGATATTTATGTTTAATTAGTTCATTTCACCTAAAAAAATAAGATTTCAGGATGAATAAAGGGAAACTACAAAGCAAAACAAAAGCCCATCACATATTGTGCGAAACAACTTGTGCCAGCAGATCACAGTGAATAGCTTTGAAATAATGACCAAAATATCTCTGACAGGAAAATTAGGATCATCACAAATATATATATGTATATTTTATCACAATATATAATAAGTTAATCAGGGCTCCTAGCATATGCAGTGCTCACCACACCTATTTATATTTACCATCTATAACAGCATAAGAATCTTCATTTGCCATCATGAAATTCTTCCAGAACATTAGCATCATTTAAATGCACAAGTGTACATACATTTCAGTCAGCATTGCAGATCGAGCAATAAAATGGCTCTCAGTTGCATTGGAGGATGGATGGACTATTTTCACTTTAATATGGTTCATATAATAATGGATTTATAAAAATAATTTAAATCAAATCACAGGGTTGTGATCAGATGCAAGTTTTCTTTGCCTATGCTGAAAGCCACCGTAGGAATATGTTCAAGCAATTGAAACGAGGAAAATAACTACTCTTTACAACACCAACGTCACCAGTTAAAATTCAAGAGCACTAATCAACTACGAGAGCATGTTACAGATAGCTAATTTAAATATGCGATGGCAATTGAAAAAGATTAAAGATAGCATGAAATATCTTCCATTCAGACACTCAAAGAGTTCAAAACCAGCAAAGAGAACAGCGTTCAGTCAGTATCTGATGTAGCAACATGAAATCATTGGCTTGCAAACGACTCAACCAAATGAAGACTCGTAACATTAAGCATGTGTATATTTTCTTGATTGACGAGGCCAGCTAATGACAGAACTCGTACCTTGCAACATGGTGGCATACAGCAGAACTATAGTGATGTTTGCACCC